>MEHQ01002882.1:0-25632 GCA_008828725.1 Saccharina japonica
TTCAATACCGGTACCCGACACTTCGGTAAGTTCGGTAATTTTCAAATACCGGTACCCGACACTTCGGTAAGTTCGGTACGCCCACAAAAAATACCCCCGGTACTGGTATACCCTACCGAACTTGCCTTTGTATTTTTGTTTTCTGCGAGGCCTACCGGTAGGCAATTGTCCATCGTGTGCCGTGCACTACATACAGTAGTTATTCAGCGGGTTTTGGGTAAAGTCCACGTGAGGAATCCGAGAACAGATAGGTACCCTACCTACCGTAGCATGGCGCCGTCTGTCAGCCTGTTTTGGGCCCAAACGCACCTCCCCTACTGTGGTATATCTGGGGTGTGCCGACCCCCTCGCCCATTGTGACCCCTTGCCCAAACAATTACACCCGGAAGAGGTTGTAGGAAGCCTGTACACCGTATAAATAAACAAACACCAGACGCTTGTACAAGGGACCACAAGCCCTCTAAACAAATCGGTATCCACAAGCCAAGAGTTTCCTACTCTCGTGACCTTATTAGGCTGGCCCCACGGTGGCACGAGGCTAGCGCGCGTGCTGTAAATACGTAGCAGGCCCTTCGGCAAGCGGCGACATACGGTCCCCAAATGTAAAGCTGTTCATCGTCCGGAGAAGGGGGTGGTCGAAACTAAACCTTTATTTGCAGATATAATACTTGCAGATGCAGCTGAACACGACGAAGAAGAGTAATCCTCGTGAACTAATGGAGGCCCATCATGTATATACATAGGAAAGACCCACGTCCGCTGTTCGCGTGTGTCTACAAACGGGTTTGCTCCCAATCTGCTATATCATGGAAATTTAATGTATTCACGCACGAGGTTCGGACAGGCGTTACGCGCGGATGATATTCGTACTTGTCGTTTTCGAAACTCCACTGAGATCATCATAGAGGCACCAATCTCGGCGGCACAATGAAACCCCCTTGGAAGCGCGATGGAATCACTCTGAAACCACCTTACCAGTATGATTTATGGGATTACTACTGTATGTAACCACCGTGTTAGTCCCATACAATGACCATGCGTGGTGGATTCCCTTGGGAGTACCATGGAAAAACATGAATTTCAAAGCGCATACGTCACCATGCACGCAACATGCAAGGAACATTGAAGCACCATGAAAGTTCCATCAAAACGCCATGGGAGCTATGGAAGCGTATACATCACCATGGACGCGCATAAACACATGGGAGCAACATGGAAATCCTATACTCGTAGAAGCACGATGAAAGCACCACCATGTAATTTCCATCGGGGCCTCCATGGAAGCGCCATGGAAACAATTACGCATATACCAAAATGGAAGCGCATACACCCAAGGAATGCGGCATGCAAGACGTATAGAAGCATCATGGAAAACATCGAAGCGCACACACGCAACGATGGCAGCGCAAGCACCATCATCACCGTACCACCACCATAGAAGCAACGGGATCGCATGCACCAACATGGAAGCCCCATCGCAGTCCCATAGAAGCAACATGAAAGCACAACGGAAGCACCCTCTATGTATGGGACTTTCAGATGCTACCATGGTGGTTCAATGGTAGTGTACTGACATTCACTTCAGTGGCGATGTATGCGCTTTCATTGCTTCCGGGATGCCTCCATGGGACTTCCGTTTCTCCTGCGTGGTACTTCCATGGTGTTTGCTTTCCACCCATCTTCGTACTACTTTCCCCCTAGTTTTCGTGTTCCCTCTCTTTCGTGACTCATATCCGGGGTCACACGACGGGCGCTCCTCCCCCCTCCCCACTACGGCGCATACCTTCATGTAGATGGATACCGGGAATAACTCAGCATTTCTTCCCTCGTGGACTCGCGTCGAATTGTGCATACTCGCACAGATCCTAGGCGCTTTCTGGACTCATTGTTTAGCGCAAGAAACATCTCCTTGGGTGAATTGGAACTCACGAAAGTGACTATAGTAGCTGCACTAGAACACTGGGGGTGCCAGCACTTGCTTCCATGGGAGTGCCATCGTGGTTCCGTTCTATGTAGTTTTATGGTGCTTCCATGGGACACACATGTCGCTTCCACGGTGCTTCTTTGAGACTTCCCTGGGTGCTTGTAGGGGACTTTCATGCGGCTCCAGTGATATCCCCATGGTGTTTCCGTTGTGGTTGTCCGCACGGATCTACATTATTTGACTTTTTCGTGGCGCGTGTCGCGGCATATCGCGACGCGTCGCGATATGCCGCGACACGCGCCACGAAAAAGTCAAATAATGTAGATCCGTGCGGACAACCACAACGGAAACACCATGGGGATATCACTGGAGCCGCATGAAAGTGCCCTACAAGCACCCAGGGAAGTCTCAAAGAAGCACCGTGGAAGCGACATGTGTGTCCCATGGAAGCACCATAAAACTACATAGAACGGAACCACGATGGCACTCCCATGGAAGCAAGTGCTGGCACCCCCAGTGTTCTAGTGCAGCTACTATAGTCACTTTCGTGAGTTCCAATTCACCCAAGGAGCGCAGTCACTACCGCCTAGCTCTCCGATCTCGGCACGGCTTTCGACACGAATAGCACAGGACGGTCGGCACAAATAGCGGGCCTCTATCAGTCCCGAGCGTGTCTGAATCGGTTCAGTGTACGCGTCGCGCGCCAAAAAAAGCAAAGCGAACGAAGTGCGAAGTGCAGACGAAGTGCGAAGTGCAGACGAAGTGCGAGGGACGAGCAGACAAACCTCAATATTAAGGATTCTTTAAATAAAGCCACGCTGCGGCAGCTTTCAGAACTGTTTTTTGTCCGTTTGTGTCCGTTCGCGACCAGGGGGGTACACCCCCACGGGCACGTACCCAACCCATTAGGAAGAGCACCTATTGATGCTTCGAAGGGCTGCGCCCTTCTCAGCATCAATATCTCCTCATTATATGTGAACTCTGTACAGCAGTATTATTGTATTCATCGCAAATACATGTACTACTGCTGTAGTATGGAGACTAGACAGCAGTGACACACCATGCCAACGTACCGGATACGATAAGCACAAAGTGCACACACCAGCACACCACACACACGTTGAAAAAGAGAACATATAACAAGATTGAAATAAACTAAAGGCACATGCCCCCCCCCCCTCGCGCCAGTCGCGCAGCAGGTCTTTGGGAACCAGGCCTCTGCTGCGCAGATCGAGCGCGACTTCAGTGGTTGCGGCAATCTGCTCGTGGCAAAGCGAAGCCGCATGGACGCGTACTGGGTGGAGATGGTGATGTTCCTCAAGGCGAATTTTGAGCGCATCTCCGCTTACGGCAAAATCCCCATGATCGCCGCAAAGGATATTCACTCGTGTCTCCCCGCGCGGTTCAACAGACAGGACGAAGAATTTTGCTGGCCGCTGAAGCCGCCTTCGACGTGCTTGACAATACCGCGGCGCCTACCGAGGATGGCTAGGGCTGTTGGATAACGGGGGCTGTGTGGTAGCATTGACAGATTCAATTGGGCGAATCTAAAATGTATTTTGTGGGGCTGGGCGGCGGTCGTTGAACGGCAGGCGGCGGTGGAATGGCGTGATGCCGAATCTTAATATTACGTACCTTATCTTATACTGGCACGTAGTGTTGCTGTGTTTCGGTTCTGAACGGGTGCCTAAGTAAGTTCGTGCACGACCTTTACTACTGCTGTGGTATAGTATGTACGTATACTATTATGATGGTGATGGAAGGAGCGGGGGTGGATAGGTTGTTCTTATATACCAGCGGTATGTAAAATATTGATATTATGATGTACGCACGGTGTGGATTTATATTTATTTATGGTGTCATCCCACCATTTTTCGCAAAATAAAAACGTTGTCAGTTGTATACTTTGACGATTTTTTCTCAAGACGAGGTCTGAATGCTTTTGATTTTTTGTATATACTGCTCTGTACGTAAAATTAAAATATATACCTGGTAGTATGTACGCTGTGTACACACAGCAGTAACTCGAGCGAATCGTTTCCTCAGCCCACTATTCAAATGAAATGCACAATATCTATATCCATACGTAATACTCGTACCAGGTATCATTTATTTACTTGGAAATAGATATTAAGTGACCAGTACGTAGCACTTGGGTAATGCTTGGTACGGCCCCGATCCCGGTTCTTGACACGTTGGCAAGTTGGGTACGACTTCGATACAGTTACCCCGACACATCAGTAAATAAATTCGGTACGAACTTGATACCGGCACATGCCGGTACCTAACACATGGTAAGTTAAGTTCGGTACCACTTCACCACCGGTACCCAACAAATTGGTAAGTTCGGTATGTCCACCCCAATATACCCCAGGTACCGGTATCGACTGTAATACCGGGGGTACCGGTATCAGGGCCGCAATACCGGGGGTACCGGTATTAGTTCGGTATTTTTTCGATACCGGTACCCGACACTTCGGTAAGTTCGGTACGCCCACCCAAATATACCCTAGGTACCGGGGTACCCTCGACCGCAATACCGGGGGTACCGGTATTTGTTCGGTACTGGGCTCCATACCCTACCGAACACTTCGGTAAGTTCGGTACTTTTTCAATACCGGTACCCGACACTTCGGTAAGCTCGGTATATTTTCGATACCGGTACCCGACACTTCGGTAAGTTCGGTATTTTTCCAATACCGGTACCCGATACTTCGGTAAGTTCAATAATTTTCGAATACCGGTACCCGAAACTTCGGTAAGTTCGGTACGCCTGCCCAAATATACCCCAGGTACCGGTATACCCTCGATCGCAATACCGGGGGTACCGGTATTTGTTCGGTACTGGGCTCGATKCCCTACCGAACACTTCGGTAAGTTCGGTACTTCCTCGATACCGGTACCCGACACTTCGGTATGTTCGGTATTTGTTCAATACCGGTACCCGACACTTCGGTAAGTTCGGTAATTTTCAAATACCGGTACCCGACACTTCGGTAAGTTCGGTACGCCCACAAAAAATACCCCCGGTACTGGTATACCCTACCGAACTTGCCTTTGTATTTTTGTTTTCTGCGAGGCCTACCGGTAGGCAATTGTCCATCGTGTGCCGTGCACTACATACAGTAGTTATTCAGCGGGTTTTGGGTAAAGTCCACGTGAGGAATCCGAGAACAGATAGGTACCCTACCTACCGTAGCATGGCGCCGTCTGTCAGCCTGTTTTGGGCCCAAACGCACCTCCCCTACTGTGGTATATCTGGGGTGTGCCGACCCCCTCGCCCATTGTGACCCCTTGCCCAAACAATTACACCCGGAAGAGGTTGTAGGAAGCCTGTACACCGTATAAATAAAACAAACACCAGACGCTTGTACAAGGGACCACAAGCCCTCTAAACAAATCGGTATCCACAAGCCAAGAGTTTCCTACTCTCGTGACCTTATTAGGCTGGCCCCACGGTGGCACGAGGCTAGCGCGCGTGCTGTAAATACGTAGCAGGCCCTTCGGCAAGCGGCGACATACGGTCCCCAAATGTAAAGCTGTTCATCGTCCGGAGAAGGGGGTGGTCGAAACTAAACCTTTATTTGCAGATATAATACTTGCAGATGCAGCTGAACACGACGAAGAAGAGTAATCCTCGTGAACTAATGGAGGCCCATCATGTATATACATAGGAAAGACCCACGTCCGCTGTTCGCGTGTGTCTACAAACGGGTTTGCTCCCAATCTGCTATATCATGGAAATTTAATGTATTCACGCACGAGGTTCGGACAGGCGTTACGCGCGGATGATATTCGTACTTGTCGTTTTCGAAACTCCACTGAGATCATCATAGAGGCACCAATCTCGGCGGCACAATGAAACCCCCTTGGAAGCGCGATGGAATCACTCTGAAACCACCTTACCAGTATGATTTATGGGATTACTACTGTATGTAACCACCGTGTTAGTCCCATACAATGACCATGCGTGGTGGATTCCCTTGGGAGTACCATGGAAAAACATGAATTTCAAAGCGCATACGTCACCATGCACGCAACATGCAAGGAACATTGAAGCACCATGAAAGTTCCATCAAAACGCCATGGGAGCTATGGAAGCGTATACATCACCATGGACGCGCATAAACACATGGGAGCAACATGGAAATCCTATACTCGTAGAAGCACGATGAAAGCACCACCATGTAATTTCCATCGGGGCCTCCATGGAAGCGCCATGGAAACAATTACGCATATACCAAAATGGAAGCGCATACACCCAAGGAATGCGGCATGCAAGACGTATAGAAGCATCATGGAAAACATCGAAGCGCACACACGCAACGATGGCAGCGCAAGCACCATCATCACCGTACCACCACCATAGAAGCAACGGGATCGCATGCACCAACATGGAAGCCCCATCGCAGTCCCATAGAAGCAACATGAAAGCACAACGGAAGCACCCTCTATGTATGGGACTTTCAGATGCTACCATGGTGGTTCAATGGTAGTGTACTGACATTCACTTCAGTGGCGATGTATGCGCTTTCATTGCTTCCGGGATGCCTCCATGGGACTTCCGTTTCTCCTGCGTGGTACTTCCATGGTGTTTGCTTTCCACCCATCTTCGTACTACTTTCCCCCTAGTTTTCGTGTTCCCTCTCTTTCGTGACTCATATCCGGGGTCACACGACGGGCGCTCCTCCCCCCTCCCCACTACGGCGCATACCTTCATGTAGATGGATAGCGGGAATAACTCAGCATTTCTTCCCTCGTGGACTCGCGTCGAATTGTGCATACTCGCACAGATCCTAGGCGCTTTCTGGACTCATTGTTTAGCGCAAGAAACATCTCCTCCTTGGGTGAATTGGAACTCACGAAAGTGACTATAGTAGCTGCACTAGAACACTGGGGGTGCCAGCACTTGCTTCCATGGGAGTGCCATCGTGGTTCCGTTCTATGTAGTTTTATGGTGCTTCCATGGGACACACATGTCGCTTCCACGGTGCTTCTTTGAGACTTCCCTGGGTGCTTGTAGGGCACTTTCATGCGGCTCCAGTGATATCCCCATGGTGTTTCCGTTGTGGTTGTCCGCACGGATCTACATTATTTGACTTTTTCGTGGCGCGTGTCGCGGCATGTCGCGACGCGTCGCGATATGCCGCGACACGCCGCGACACATGCCGCGGCGTGTGTCGCGACCTGTGTCGCGTTACGTGTCGCGGCGTGTCGCGACATTGTTGTGAAGAATAACCACTACACCAGCACCCCTGCCAAAAAGACAGGTCCCATCAGGATATGATCCCATAAGAGCCTTCTGGTTAAAAACCGTGAGGAGCGAAGCGACGAACCACCCTATACCGGTGCAGGCGCGAAGCGCAAGGTCTACCCTGATCCCACAGTAATAACGGCCAGTAAACCTGGAGATACACGTCCCCTCCTAAAATGATGATCTACGTGAACCTCGTCACGCTCGTCGCGGCAGGTGTCGCGGCAAGTGTCGCGACACATCGCGGAAGGTGTCGCGGCATGTCGCGACACCTGCCGTGACACCTGCCGCGATGCATCGCGACACTTGCCAAGACACCTGCCGCGACACCTGCCGCGACACCTGCCGCGACACCTACCGCGACACGCGTCGCGACATGCCGCATAGGGCCGCGACGTGTCGCGGCATGTGTCGCGAAAAAGACAAATAATGTACATCCCTCCACCGTAGCCGCTGGCAGGGAGGGATGTACATTATTTGTCTTTTTCGGTGGCGATCTCTGAACTACCAAGGGTTGCAGTAAAAATGTGGTACTGTTGTAACGTAGGCAATGTGTATGCACTCCTTCTGCCTGGTGTGCCCGCAAGATACAACCCGTACAACAGGGAATCGATAATTCAGAACCTCTCATATCGACAGCATAGATAGGTATACAGTACGCGATAATTTTTCAGAACCTCCTATTTTGGCTGAGGCTCGCACCTTAGTTTCTCTCCGATTTTAGCAGAAATGCTTATATCCACATTAGTTTGTTTCGCGAAAGGGTGCAAAATGCCAAATTCTTAAGATCGTTGGTCAAGTGTGAGCGAAGAGACGGAAGGGCAAAGGCTTGCTGTGCTGCTGGCTGCTGTTTCCGAGTGTCTCGTTGGTTCCGCGAGACCTGAGTCCTCCAAACTTAGGGCTCAGGTCCGGACCAGGGTGTCAAGCGCGAGCATCGGGTTATCGTGAGTCAGCGTATTTCGCTGGCTGGATAATCGGTACTGCTGCTGTACAAGTGCCTCTCTTTCTACAGTGGGGGCCCGGTGTTAAGAAACGCCAGTTTGGATTCCAGGCTCAAAGTCTTATTTCGTGTGCCCACACCAGCAACATTGACGGCATTTCTTATATCATGTTTCTTAGTTTTGCTCGACTTAAATTGTAGTTTTTCCAGTGTTTCTTATTTCTTATTCATATATGCCGCGAGAACCACGTATCATGTTGACATTGTACAAGTCAGCCGCAACTGACGAGTGCGGTACTACCACACTGTAATACCTTGGATATGAGGGTACTTTCTTGACCTCCCCAATCAACAAACCTGACCCTCAATGAAACCTGTCATACACACTCTACGTATACCGAGTATATACTAGACCGGTGCTACGGTAGGGGGGTCATGAATAGATGTTTGTTTTCCACCTGCCCAGAGCCACTCGGCCGAGTGACTGCTTTACTGAATTGTACTAAGAACATTTTTTTGTTCTATATGCACCGCCGTTGGAGGTTTTGTTACGTAACGCAAACACACTCTATTTAGGTCCAATTTTCAGTTAGATTCGGAGCCACTCGTCCGAGTGGCCAAAACCCGGTAGTGAAAATGTGGGTACCCCCCCTATCGTAGCACCAGTCACTAACACTAGGCGGATCAGCTCGCCCCCACCTAAGCTGCAAGCTCCGCGTTGCGGATATTCGGAGCCAGAGCCCGCCCCGACCCCCTCACCCCCTCCTGTTGCCCTACCTCCACCGACGCCCCAACAGCGGAGCCCTCATCCGTGCTGTACGACTCCAACGGAAACTTGAAATTGTTCGTGCTTCCATCAGCATGGAGCATGACGCGGTAGTCATACCCACACCTAGACCTCTGGTGTGCTCTACCTGGTACGTGTTATCAACCCTCCGAACCAACCCAGTCCCAATCTCACAAGCACCCCACGTTTAACGAGCGACTGATCTAGGGCTTTTTTTGTTTTTCCACCAGGGGACATTTCATTTGTGACTTGTGCAGCCTTGTGATGAAACTGTCAAACAAAAAACTGCTGGGGAAAAAAAACAAATGAAGAAAAAAAAAGAATGTCGGCTGTGATGAGACTAGGGATGTACATCAACTCATAATCACGTGTTGATTATGATTATTTTTGGTGATTAATTTTAATCACGTGATGTGATTAATTCTTGTTGGTTGTTGATTATAAATCAACTAGTCATGATGTGATTAGTTGATTATTGGACATAATCATGATTAGTGGATTATTTTTGAATAAAAAAGGGGTGTTTTGTGATGTAACCGTATAGAAATGTGCCTCCGGCGCACATTGCCACAATATACCTAATCAATGATTAGTTGATTATTGAAATTAATTATGATTAGTTGATTATTTTTGAATAAAAAAGAGGCGTTTTGTGATGTACCCGTGAAAACCATCAATAATCAACCCAAAATCATGATTATTAATCACATCATCACGAGTTAGAGGTGCCAATGAAGCTTCTTCCGCCGCAATATCATGTCTTGTCTTTTCGTATCGATCAAAACAACCATAGCAAGAAAAAAAAAAACGGAAATCGTATTTTCTTGAATATCTTGAATAAACACTACATACAGGCTGAACTTTGATCGCCGTTTACTCCGGATGACGGAGGAGTTTGCTCTTCATACTTCGCGGCCATGGCTGTAGGGTCGCCGCGGTTGTATTTGTTCATCACGTCAAAAACATATTCAGAATTGGAAGAGAAACGGCCGAAAAGGACTATATTTTTCATTTGCTCTTGCGCGGAATTATTTGCCTCCTTTACTTCAACACTCTGATGAATTAATACGATACATGCTTTAGGTCATAATAGGCTATCTATCAGGCAAACCACATTGAAATCCGATTCGCTGCAGAGGAAAACCCCACGCTGAAAAAAGGCCACTTTAGTCTCTTTTGGTTGTACTATTAATAGTATATGTTACGCTTCTTTTGCATATAAAAAACAACCCTCCACTAATTTTTCGGGACTCTCCAGCTGAAATTTATTTCCCTACCATTCTGAACCTGAAAATAAAACCGTTTTGGTGTTTAAATTGAGTCCTAACGGTCGTAATATTTACGGACAAAGCTGCCCATGAGTCCGATTGCAATACGGGAGGGAGACTACCAGCTGTGTGTGTGTTCTTCACATTTAACCTTGCTTTCTACCCGTCGACATTCAGCACACCCAGTGTCCGTGCCGATTCTTCATCCTAAAAAGGTACCAGTTCTGTGGTCACAAAACTACGACACAGAGATACTACGCTCAGTGCAGTAAACAGCGCAGACAATGCAATGCCATATACGACAGGCAAGACCTACCCTGCTAGCAATCCAGGTGCATGCAAGAGAAAAAAAGAGAAAAAAGAAAAAAAGCGAAAAGGAAAAATAAAAAAATATATATATACTGAAGCAAATCAACAATCAAGTAACCAAACAAAAAGCATGACAAAAAAGAAAGAAAGTGTCGTGCTTCTCCCAGAGGAGATGCGACATCCAATAAAAAAACCAAATGAAATGAAACGAAATGAAATGGACCGAAACAGCGCCAACAGAGCAAGACTGAGAACGACAGGATAGGACAGCCAGCCGGAGCACACCGAAGGCCAGCCGAGGCAGGTTTGTGCCCATAGTACAGGCAGGTTCTACCAGCTAGTCGGTCTGGCACCTACTCTGTTTGCCGTCTCTTTCCTGCTTTCGTCCGTCCTGGTTTCCCTATGACCCCCCCCACCCTCCGTCTCCCTTCCCTTGGGCGCCACCCATACAACGGGTACGTGGCACTTCCAACTCAATTCCGTTTCGTTCTCGTGTAACACACGAGAGTCCCGGAAAGAGAACGGGGAATGACAAAAACAAAATGAATACGTACGTAGCTAAGCCACCAAAGAAAGTCCTAGGAAAAATACGGAAGGCGGAGAAACAAAGGCAAAAGCGATCACGGTAACATAAATAAGTGAAACAAAGTAAACGAAGCAAATGATGCGAGGGGTTGTAGCATCGCTGTCGTGCCCCCCTTGAGAAGCAACAACAGGCAATACAACAAGCAAAAAGAAAAAGAAAAATAAGAAAAAACGAACAAACAAACAAACAAACAAAGGGAAAGAAAGACCACCAGAAACAGTGCCGCGTTCGAAGCGGCTACAGAGGTGCGCGGCACGGGTAGTCTAGGTGGGACTTACTAGTCAGCCTGGTACCTTGCTACCCTGTCGGCTGTTTCCCTCCTGCTCTCATCAGCCGCGGTTTCCGTACGACTGTTGCCCCCCCCCTTCCCATTCCCTTTTGCACCCCCCGCAACGGATGCGTGGCGCTGTCTACTCAGTTCCGCCTCTACCTTGTGCCACCGGATCATGAACTGTTCAGCCGCTTCGAGGACCCCCCTGTGCCACTTGCCCACTTTAGTTGCTGCAATGGTCCATACTGCGGTCTCTACTCCAAACACCAACGGGACCTGTGCCGTGGACCCCTTGGAGGCTTGAAACACCTTGAGGTCTTCAGCAAGGCATTTCTGCCAGGACTTTGGTTGTCCGCCCGGTCTGCGTCCCTCCCCACCCGTCATGGTCCCGAACATAATCCGACTGGGTAGTCGCCCCTTGGGTTGCCGTGCCACGGCTCCCGCAAAGAACAGACGCCGTTTACGGATTGTCGTTTCGATGCTCTCGCATCGTGTCTGCTTGAGAGCCTTTGCGTACGAGAGGGTCCTATAGTCGCCACGCTGCCGACGCTGGAAGCCAATGACACGCAGGAGGATTTGGTGGTGTNGGGCGCCACCCATACAACGGATACGTGACACTTCCTACTCAGTTCCGTTTCGTTCTCGTGTAACACACGAGAGTCCAGGAAAGAGAACGGGGAATAACAAAAACAAAATGAATACGTACGTAGCTAAGCAACCAAAGAAAGTCCTAGGAAAAATACGGAAGGCGGAGAAACAAAGGCAAAAGCGATCACGGTAACATAAATAAGTAAAACAAAGTAAATGAAGCAAATGATGCGAGGGGCTGTAGCATCGCTGTCGTGCCCCCCTTGAGAAGCAACAACAGGCAATACAACAAGCAAAAATTAAATAAAAAAAAAAAAAAATAAAAACAAACAAACAAACAAAGGGAAAGAAAGACCACCAGAAATACCCCGTTGGAAAGAAAGAAAGAAAGAAAAAAAAAACACCCAGTTCGCCATCCGCCAGGCCAGGTAGTACTTCTTTCTCATCACAGGGAAAGAACGAGAGTAACAATGAAACTAAAAAAAAAAAAGACGAAACGAAAAAACACAACAGGGCCGCGTTCGAAGCGGCTACAGAGGTGCGCGGCACGGGTAGTCTAGGCGGGACTTACTAGTCAGCCTGGTACCTTGCTATCCTGTCGGCTGTTTCCCTCCTGCTCTCATCAGCCGCGGTTTCCGTACGACTGTTGCCCCCCCCCTTCCCATTCCCTTTTGCACCCCCCGCAACGGATGCGTGGCGCTGTCTACTCAGTTCCGCCTCTATCTTGTGCCACCGGACCATGAACTGTTCAGCCGCTTCGAGGACCCCCCTGTACCACTTGCCCACTTTAGTTGCTGCAACGGTCCACACTGCGGTCTCTACTCCAAACACCAGCGGGACAGTGCTGAGCAATAGCACCAGGCAGTAGCCATCATGGCTGCTACTGCTGACACAGCAGCAGATCCGGACAATGACTGATGCAGCTGGTTGGTGCTAGCTGCGCATCAGCGCCCGGGGTTGGCTGAGGCTACGGTTTTACCTGCTCATCGGCGTCCGGGGTCGGCTAGGTACGGCTGCCTGCGGTTTTCGAAGTGGTCAGAGTTCCGCAGGCGCGAGTAGCAGGTTTGGATGCTACTGCAGCCGACAGCGTGCGCACGATCTCCACTGCGCATAAGCTGGGTCACGCGCTGCTGCTGCTACTGCTGCTACTACTGCTGCTGCTACTGCTGCTGCTACTGCTGCTGCTACTGCTGCTTCTGCTGCTTTTTTTGCTGTTGCTGCTTTTGCTTCTGCTTGCTGCTGCTGCTTGATGCTACTGCTCAATGTTGCGGCTCAATGCTGCTGCAGCAGTTGGTTTTGATCTGGCACGGACGGCTGCTACCGTGACGTGTGGGCAGCCATCGCCACGAGCGCTGGAGTTCCGTGAGACAAGCGGGCTTGGGCTTCGCTGATTGTGGGCTGTGGGTTGTGTCGTTACTGCTGTTCAAAGTGCAAGCAGCATCACGAGCAGGGAGTACAGACAGCTCGAACGAGCGAACGAGGCTACCCAACGTCATTTGCGTACGAGTAGCAGGGAAGCTGAAATTTAGAGATTTCTGGGCCGTTCATCGTGACGACGACATTTGGCTGGCTCTGGTTGGTTTATTTTCTAAAGGTCAAAAGTTTCATTTTTCATTTCAACTGGATCTCGTGACATAAAAAGAGCCAGTTTTAGCGTAAGTACGTGTTCAATGGCACCTCTTTATCGTGTAGTTGATTGTGTTGATATTAATATCATGATTAAATCAACACGATTTGGACAAAGTAATCAACAATCAAATCAACCCCGAAAAAGAGTTGATGTACATCCCTAGATGAGACTTTATTACTTGGTTCACTTTTATGTTACGGTACTCGTAGCACGGCTGGAAGGTTTTAACGTTTGGCGTTTGGCGTTTCTTATTCCGTACACTACGCTCCGGAGCGACCTCGTTTCTTAAATTAGATGGAGCGACAATCACTGCTGTTTCTTATGTAGCATTTTTCTTATTTCGTTGCCCGGTTTGAGCTGTCTTTCTTACAGGCAATTTCTTATTTTTTCTCACAATCTCAGCCTCCGTTTCTTAACACAATATTTCTTAAATCCGGGCCCCCACTGTATACGTACAATACATAGATGCAGATAATGAAAAGCGTACCTTTCTTTCTTTACATTGATTGATGAAGATAATATAAACCGTTGGTGGTCAAGTGTGAGCGAAGAGACGGAATGGTAAAGACTTGCTGTGCTGCTGGCTGCTGCTTCCGAGTGTATCGTTGGTTCCGCGAGAGTTCGTCTTCGAACAACGCCCAACTGCCAACTACCTGCTTCATTTGATGCTATTTATATGAGCGCCAGCGGTGTGACTGCGTGCCACAGCTGTAGCGACAGCGTAGTTGCTTGTGGTTGCTGGTTGCTTGTGTGTGCAAATTCACTAAGTTGTGATGAAATTCAAATTGTGTGGGTTTCCACTGGCTTTCACGTGCATTTTTGAGCGAGGCAGGTTCTCATACTTTGCCTCGCAGGGCGGATTTACGGCGGCTGGCGCGCAGCGCAACTAGAGATGGGCACCGGATGGCATATTCGAAAAACCGAAAACCGGATAGGAGGCGTTATTCTCAAAAATAAAAAACCGGTTTAACCGGTTTTTTTCAGCCGGTTTTAACCGATTAACCGAAAACCGGTTTAACCGGTTTTGATGCGGTAAAGCATCCGTAACATTGAAAACCATAGGTGGTTTTATTTGATTTGCACCCTTGTTGCGCACTCCCCAAGTATGAAGGTAATACCCTTATCAGAGGACACAGAAATGTCGATGCTGGCCAGGGCACGCATCTCCTTGGTAAAGTTCTTCTTGTTGTGTGGATATTGCTTATGTTCGCAACTGCTGTGCCTCTTCGAGATGGAATAATGATGTTGATCAACCAGATACATATTACCTGTTACTATTACTTGGAGAAGCGCCAAGTCGATTGTCAGCGGAACCACTACAACCAGACCCGCACTCTGCATGCTCCCGAAACTGCACAAATCACCATCAGGGTTATATCGTCGTGCGACGAGTACAAGCAACAGTCGCCCTGCTCGTTAGTCTACCTGACACGACTTAAAAACCTTTTCTGCAAAATATAAAACTTCTTGACCCGCATACTGTAAACGAAGGCACGAGCCGGTGGGTAGAAGAAGGGGTTTACAAGGGGAAAATAACCTATTAATAGCTGTGAACAAGGCTTCCGGTTAACCGGACCTCTAAAACTGCCAGTTGTTGTTTTGAAAAACCGAGTAATCACGCACGCCTGCTGGGTTTCCAAGAACCGCAGTGAACCGTTTTTTTTTCTATCCGGTGCCCATCTCTACTCTTGGCTCATGTTGGAGTGGTGATGTGTTGGACTTGCGAGCAGAGATGGGTGGTGTGTGTGTTTGGTGTGTGCGAGTGTTGGGTAGTGTTGGGTGTGCGGGGAGAGGGGAGGGGGTTGTGCCGCAGTGGATCCACCGACTTTCAGGCTACCACCCTCCCTCTCCCCACGCCCACGTATGTATGGTCGCCTTTTTCATTGCTGCAGGCTGCAGTAGTAGTTGATACGTTCTAGATTAGGTGCACAATAGACGTCGGATCAACCAGCAGCGTTGACGTTGTCACGTTCACTGCCACGTTTTAGTGTAAATGGGTTATCCGGTTTTCCGGTTTAACCGGTTAACCGGTTTAACCGGTGTTTTTATCCGGTTTAACCGGTTAACCGGTTAGCCGGTTAACCGGACCTCAAAAACCGCCAGTTTTTATTTCGAAAACCCGACTAATCACACACGCCTGATGGGTTTCCAAAAACCGCGGTTAACCGGTTTTTTCTATATCCGGTGCCCATCTCTAAGCGCAACACGCGATTTTTAGTGCGCAATATTTTTCGCCGCAAGCGTAAATTTGTTAGTTGCGCATTCATTTTTCGCGGGAGTCGAGAAACTTTTTTGTTTTTGTTTTTCTAAAGCACCGTAGGCGAAAAAAGAAAGTGAATCTTTTAAATTCGGCGTACGAGTACGAGTCGTAGTAGGCGAATTTTGTTTTGAAGCACCTTTTGTTGAGTTGGCCGTACGTATACATAATATTAATAGTTGTTGAACACCTTTTAGGCCCCTTTTCCTATTCGCCAAATTTTAGTCGAAAACAGATATTAGGCACCTTTTTATTTTCGCCGTACCCGAAAATGAATTAAAAGTTAAAGGCTTTTCCCTTGGTTTTCAGGCGTATATTCGCGCATACCTGGTACACACGTGGCGGGTGGATTAATTCGCGATTCATGGCGCATGCATGGCGACACAGCAGTACGACGACAAAATAATAATATAATATAAATGTACAAAATATTTTTTTAGTAACTATCGTACTGCTGTCTTGTAGCAAAGTCAAGCGAGCGCACGATAGCTAGATAGAGCACACCATTTCATCACACTACTGGTGTCGGTGTACCAAAGCTATGTATCAAATTGATACCGATACCAGGTACGTATATGTGTAGGCTTTATGTAGGCTACAACCAACCGAGTGGCTAGGTCATTCGACAGATTTAAATTTGAAACTCATACTCGTATTGCCAACGTGTCTGGTACCAGGCGAGGTATAATATGATATTCACATATAAATAAATACTTCGTATAAATATATACCACTATTAATATGTGTACTGTATGTCACTGCTGCGTACTCGTAGCGTTTTCTTCTCGGCTCGTTAGAGAACGAACCGTGTGTTATTGTTTACCAGTTACGGGGTAACACGTCCAGTTGTTGGCTCAGCTTCGACGAACTATCGAACCCCGATGTCCAGGGAAAAATCTCGGAATGAGGCTGTAGTATGGTTATTCTTTTTCCTCAACCATGATATGCCTAACTTGAGCCACGTCGAGCTGTCTCTTTTAGCAGATGCGATACTCGTATACTACATCTGCTGGATTTAATGAAATAATGAAATCATTCGTACTGCTGTCACATCAAGCGAAGCATGAAAATATGAAATATGAGTTTGAGGAAAATTTCTAATTTGGATCTCACAGTTTTGTTTTTTATTCAAATCTATACGTACTGCTATACGTATTATTTTTCCTTTTTTGTTTCCCCCATCCTGTGTACGATGTATTTCCTCCGTATTTTCTCGCTCCTGTGAGGTATCTGGGTGAGACAAGATTATCCGCTGACAGGTCTGCCTATCAAGCATGTCCTTGGTGTCACTCACTTTTTTCGTGTAGCTCAGAAGTAGGAGAGAATCAGCTTTATTGATCCCAGACAGAGTCATAATGACATCTATCTGGCTGGAAAAGGCTCAACAATGCCCTTCCAAGGTTATGATTACCTCGAACACGAAACGCCATCCAAGCAAATCGAAAGCGGACCAAGTATTACTATGAAGTAATTACCGGCCTTTCAAGGCCGTACCATTACACTAGCCCACCCTGACGAGCCGCATATATATATATGAAACAAAGCGAAATTCGGGGAAATCCCGGTTCCACGAACTAGAACATGAGTCGAAGATGCGACTCCTAAATAAAAAACACTCCCACACCATTGAATTGCTATGTCATAAAGCAGGCAGAAACGCGAAACCAGGCAATTATTGAACGAAAACGCAGGCGCTCTGATAAAGGAAACTGATGAAGGAAACCAAAGTCAAAACACCTCCCGCGGACCGCCAGCGAGGCATGAGGGGGGTGAGGCGAGAAGGCGACAACAGACACGAAATGGAAAATTGGTTCTCCCTACAACCCCGCGAGGGGGGGGAAGTGCCTCGCTGAAAATGCAAAACAAAAAGGAAGAAGCGAAGAAAAAAACATGAAAAAAATAATCAAAACACAGCAGTCCTGTGCCACAGTATAAGTAGCCGTATTACGTTGACTGCCCGCCCCCCCGGTGCTGGACAGAGGAGGGCGTCGCCAGGACGAGGAAACTAATTAAAGCAAATGTCAAACCCAATGCCAAACCCACCCCCCCAGGCGCAAGAAACACGATAAGAGGGCTTTGAAGAAAACCTTCAGCCTCAAAACTTAGGAGAGTGGAAAACTATGGCGCCGTCCTGCCGTCGACGCAATTTGTGAAGTGACTGGGTGAGGCACAGAATATCCCCTGACAGGTTTATCTATTGAGCATGTCCTTGGTGCTACTCACTTTCGTGTAGCTCAGAAGTAGGAGAGAAACAGTTTTATTAATCCCAGAGTCGTGATGATATTTGGCTGAAAAGTGCCCAATGCCCTTCCCATCTCAAAATTATCTCCAATCAATATGAAACGCAACCCAAGTAATACGTAAGCGGACTAATTACATGTTATGAGGCAATTACCGGCCTTCCAAGGCCGTACCATTGCATTCCCTCCTAATAATGTTGTCGTAACTCAGATCCGGGGTCACATAGCAGGCTCTTCTCCCGCCTCCCCGCTACGGTACAGTACGTACGTGCCTTGCACTTTCATTGCGAGAACACTTCGGCCCTTCCTTCCCTCGTCGACTGGCGTCGAATGGTGCTATGAGGATTGCCCTGGGCTGGGTGATCGATCGATATTTTGCCTCTACATCTCAGCAGGTATTACCCTCATATTTGGCGTCGTCGGCAGGACACGGGTTCGAATCTCACTTCGATTGTCTCTTTAATAGAAACGATTGCGCGTGCGTCCCTAAAGCACATACATGTCTCCCTGGTTCCCCAGATATTGAAACGAAACGGGTAGGTCAACGTACGGCCGTATACGGCACCGACGTCCCAAAGATCCCGCCGTTCAGAGGGGGGGGTAGTGTTACAAGGATTACCCTGGGCTGGTTAATCGATCGATATTTTTGCCCCTATAGCTCAGCAGGTAATACCCTGCCGACGACGCCATTGTGGGGAAAGTAGACTAAAAATGTCTAGCAACACATACATGCTACAAGAGTTTTTGCCTTTTACACTCGATTTCCATCATCACATGCTCCTTCACTAAACCTGACTTATATATTCGGTCAAGTCAGGAACCCCGATAAGACTCTGAGTATCCAAGTATTACCTCCGACGTTTGGGTACTGGACTCAGTATGCAATGATCGCATTGCTCTCATCGTTCCTTTGTGGGTGTTTTCTAAGTGAGTGAGTTTTATCAGGTTCTGACATGATGAGGAAATTCGCTTTTTCTTCAAAAGGCGTTTTCATCGTGGTCGTGAGCGTCGAACTCACGACCACTAACTACACTACAACCCATCCATGTACGCTGACGACGCCATGTGTTAAGGCAGTAGTTCTTTGGGCTACTGGTAAAAGGTTAACCAATCACCCACCTAATATAAAGCCTCATAACTATCTCCCCCCCTTCAGAACTGCGGGGTATTTGGTCTTCGTATGGGGCCGTACGTGCCTACTCCGAAGTAGTCAACATTCTCTGGGGACCCAAGGAAGAGTGTTTTATCAGATTATTGACATGAGGAAGTTCGCTTTTCGTAAAAAGTGTTTTCATGGTGCTGCCGTCGACGCCATTTGGTAAAGTCATTATTAATACTAGTCCGTTGGGCTACTGGTAAAAGGTTAGCCCAACGGACGAATGCCTTAACACTACCCACGCTGGGCGCTCACCGACTACCTATTAATAGTAGCATTAGAGGGCAATCAAGTAAGTTTCCACTGGAAGACCACCGGGGCGACCGGCCATGCATTGATCTACGTATTTACTCGTGTATAAATGCTCGATGGCGATCTAGTATTTTTTCTTCGTGCATAAAAACTCTCAACGTATGGTGATTTAGTGGTTGGATTGATCTACTCTGTAGTATATAGTGGATAAAGGGCAAAAATACTGGTAGATGTATCTAGGCATTTCAAGTCATTTATAGGTACACGGCGTATTACACTCCGGGAAAGGCTGCCCGGGCCCCTTTGTGATTGACCAATGGTGCATTGTACCTACGAGTGGCTTCAAAGTTCGAGGTGCATCTATGATGGCCGGCTACTCAAGATGGCCTTCGCCTAAAAATGGTTTTCATTTAACCTATAATTGGCTTGGACGATCCCTTTTCTGGCTACTGACTACGGGCAGCCGTCCCAAGCACATGCCGGGACTGACCTTACCTGTCAATACAAACGCCGGGATAGGCCACGAAACACTACGACGGTCGCTTGGGCCGGAGACAGCACAGGTCAGTCAGGAAACCGGACGGCCGGCCGATTCGGAATTTTCTTCCCTATCCCCGTATCTGAATTTCTTACATTTCCTCGTTAGGCACAGCCTGTCTGCCGTTACTATGGTGCCCAAGTTCTTATCGACAGTTGTGATGTAACAAGACAGTAGTAGTGGCGATGGGGGATCTCTCGTACACTTCAAAAAGTATATATATACCGTACATTGCCCCAGTCTACAATATCGCAATTTACTGCCGCCGCCGCGCCTCATGCAGTTGCTAACATGTGTCGGATAGTCTCTCAGTGACCACAGGAAAGGGCCCTTCATCGTTTGCCCGTCACGAGGATGGCGGTGGCGCTGTGGCCTAGGAAGCCGTTCCCAGAGTGCAATACGCCGTGTACCTTTAAATGGCTCGAGATGCCTAGATATACCTATTTTAGTTTGTTTCCCTGCTAGGAACCCCTGACATTCCCATGGGAGCCCCGAAAGTCGCACGGTGATACCAGAGTTCCACGGAAGTCATATAAAATCCCTATGGAAGTCTCATGAAAGTCCCATGTGTTAAGCGTAGGTAGCACATACCCTATATGAGCCAATGTTTCGTAGCTTGGGGTCCAACTAATTTCACCGCTTTAGGGTAACGGGATACTACTTTTGAGACCCTTCAGCAGTTCTTGTAGTCGACGAGTTGCAGCGACAAGCCGTCGATAGACGTTGCTGTAAGAGACTATCAAGACTGAGGAACTGAACCGTTTGCATACCCCCTACATTCACTCGTCAAACCGCATCTGAGCTTATCACAACTCATCGTCACACGCTTTTATTGCCCTCAAACAGCAGGTATCAATTACTCACATCTTCGGCACGAAACGTGTCTACTCGGTCAGTTTAACGACTTCCGACGCCAATCTTTGTAGCCTACTATGGGAATACCATCGAATATCCTTACCAGGTTATTGGGCCACCGTTTTAGCGCGGTTCGCGCATCGGGAACCTTCGTGGACCCGGAGCTCGACCACCAGCTGAGGATTTTACACCAAACTTCTCAGCTTTATGCGATTCAGCTCGGTTCCGCGATTCAGTGGTCCAACACAGACTCGAGCAGGTGTTTGTTTGTCAGCACCGCGACCGAGACTCGGGTCCGTCTTTTATGTACTATTTATTCCAACGTAGACTCCGGCTGTTTTTTCATTTATTTTTATTTCGTACATAGAGTGCTATGGGACAACATGAACCATACGACCTGATATATTGTACTTTGAGGGTCGGTACAGTAGAAATGGTTCATGTCAGGGAGGGATCGGTTCAGATCAAATGGTAGCAGTGAGTTGTTGATTAATTAACTAATTTAACTACACACCTTTTGCAAATAATACCGTGACCGTGGATGCATCGGCTCAGGTGATGGTTACTCTGAGGAAATGGGTCGGACGGTGTGTATGTCTATTAGCTTGTTTGCTTGTTTTCAGCAGCGCGACCGAGTCTCGGGTTCGTCTTTTATCCATGTGGACAATCCAAGAGATGTGGTATGATCTCTATAATTTCTCGCCGGATTTCGCCGACAACAGCAACGGGTCCGAGCTGGCAATGCAGGCTGCTGCTAACGCCAACATGTGGCATCGGTGACTAGGACACCTAAAGCGCAAGAGCCTAGGCCTTTTCAATAGTCTGGACAACAATGGGGTGAGCTTCGATGGACCTGCGCCAGACTGCGACGTGTGCGCCGTGGGCAAGAGTCGCCAGCTGGCTCACCCCAAGACTGCCGATCGCAAAGTCAAACTCCCTTTCCAGCCGGTTTTCGCCGACCTGATGGGGTCGTATCCCCAGCAGCACTCGGGGGCTACAAATAAGTCACCACGATCTCCGACGAGCACACCAAGTCGACGGAAACTTACCTGTTGGAGTCCAAGCACGACGTTCGGAGCTTGTTCCAGGCATTCGTACAACATGTGGTGATTCCAAGCGGTTTTCGCGTCGAGCGTTTGAAGGTTGACAAAGGAGACGAGGTTCATCAGCAAGAAGTTCCAGGGCTACTGTCTTCAGACGGAGGTGTCGGTCGAGTACGCCAGCACTAATAACCCGCAGCATCGGTATGTCCGAGCGCGTTGGGAGAGCTCTTGTAGCTATGGTGTGGTGCATGCTTGCCGACAGCGTATTATTGTCAAAGTTTCTCTGGGGATGATTGATGTTAACGGCGGCGTATGTGGGCAACAGGGTGCCGCTCTCCGCGATCGGCATGCAGTCCCCGTGCAAGATGTCACAATGGACGGAGCCGGGTCTGCGACTTGTTTGAGTCATCGGCGCCCGGGCCTTCGTACACATCGAGACGTACTCTAAAGCGCTTGGGCTCAAGGCGGTGGAAGGGCGCCTGGTGGGTTACAACAACAACATCAAGAGCTACCGCTTTGGCAATTCTCCCACCCGCCGTATCATGGAGAGCAGGAATGTCACCTCAATCGAGACGTGTTTGCGCCTATTCCCACCACCGCTGGAGGTAACTTCGACGCAAACCATTCCGTCGAGCAACGGCATGGACGTCCACAACTACATCGCAGACGACAACTTGCGCGATCTTTGCGATTACACGTCGGCGTTGGAACCTCTTTCCGGTGCTTCTCGTTACCACATCGCCGTGGGAGGGCTCTCAGCAAATCCACCGGTGGCTGATCTCTTGGAGAGG
This sequence comes from Saccharina japonica, assembly GCA_008828725.1. Classification (NCBI taxonomy): domain Eukaryota; class Phaeophyceae; order Laminariales; family Laminariaceae; genus Saccharina; species Saccharina japonica. Next base: position 22,690 of record MEHQ01002882.1, read on the forward strand.
ACCAGTGATATCACTAGGAGGGATATACTGGTCGCAGGAGCTTCAGGACCATCGCAAGAGGGGGCTATGCCCGGAGATTGCCGACGCAGTGCGGATTGCAGGAGGGCGTTGCCCAACCTCTGGAGCAGTTGGTGCCGCCCGCGGCAGCCTCCCTGGAAACACCACTGGCTGGATCACCGCCGCTCCATCGACGGAGGCATTCGCTTCTAGACGTGACACGTACGGTTACGCGTACTGACACTGCAGCACATTCCTTCGTGAGGCGTAACGCCGACAACCGTTCAAACTCTACTCAACTGGCGGCGGTCACCACCGGGCCTGCACTATCTGAGCTCCGAGGGCTGAGGCTCTACACCAAGGTGACCCTGCCGAGTATCGCGCACGAGACTGATGTAGTAGACTCGACCGTGGAATATCCCTACGCCGCAACCACTATTCCAAGCTGTTCGGCGGGTGAGAATGCGGGAATAACTACGATTACCTTCCAAGAGACCATGACTCTACCCGCCAAGACGCGGGGGAAAGCAGCCTCAGATAAGGAAGTGGCAAACCTGAAAAACAACAACGTCTTCACCCTCTTGCCAGGGATCTCAGTCCCCGCGGAGCACAATATTATCGACAGTAGATGCGTCTACAAGGTCAGGGCTGATCAGTCGTACCCGGGACGCCTTGTTGTACTGGAATGGGGGCAGTTGCCTGGTATGAATTGCGGTAGCACGTTCGTCTCCGTTTGCAGACTCCAGAGCATCCTCATGGTGCTAGCGATACCGGCGGAGTATAATTTGGAGTGTTGACAGCTAGAGTACAACACCAGGTTTCTGAACGCAGATCTCACAGAGGAAATATACGTCAAGACGGCACTCGGATACGAGGATTTCGACGAACTCGGAGTCCCGCTGGAAATGAGGCCTTTTAAAAGCCTATACGACCTCCGCCAGAGTCCAACCAACTGGTGGAACACGATCGACGAACATATGGTGAAAAATTACTTCAAACGTTTCAAGCCGGACCCGTGCGTCTACACCTATTCGGAGGGCGGCGTCATTGTCGTCCTGGCGCTATACACCGACGACGTTTTGCTGCTCGGAGAAGACCGCCTGATGCTAGCGGGTCAAGCAGAAGCTGACGAGTCGTTCATCAATGACGGACATGTGCACTCGTGCTCGGGATGGGCGTTACCCGTGGCCGCGAGAAAGGGGCGGTGACCATCACTCAGGAGAAATATACCAAGTCCATGCTCGAGCGGTGCGGTATGGCAAGCTCCAACCCAACGTACGCGCCTGGTGTGGGAAAAAGCTATCGCTGGACCAGCCGGAGTAGAGGTTTCTAAAACAGGAGGAGAAACAGCGTTTTCACGCCATCACGGAAAGCGTATTACACATGGACAAGTGGCTCAGTATACCATCTAATACGTCGTCAAACAACCGGCGAGGGCGATGTCTATACCGTCCAAAGCTCACATGACGGCAGCCAAACCTCTACTTAGGTACCTGTCCGGGTTGTTGGATTTCACAACCACGTACAAGCAAGGTGGCTTTAAGTTGACTGCGTTTTCGGATGCAAACTGGGGTAACAACCCGGAGAACGGCAAGTTGATGCCCTCGTACATTGTATTCCTTTCGAACGTCCCGTCTGACTTCAAAGTGGGGCTGCTGGGGCTGATAGCGCAATTCACAATGGAGGAAGAGCTCCTGGCCGTAGTGCAAGCTTTTAAGGAAGCGGTGTTCTGCTCTAAAATGATGAAGGAGCTGGGATTCGGCACGCGTTTCGACAGCGTGCCACTACTTGTACGTCAACAACACCTCGGCTTTGCACGTCGCCAGAAACCGGACCTACAGTTCTCGAGTTAAGCACGTGACTCTACGGTACTTCTTCATCCAGGAGCTAGGCAAGGACGGCAGAATCGCCGTAACATACGTAAAGGAGGAGGGCCAGCTTGCTGGCATTGGCACCAAGCATATCAGTATGCAAAGGCAGCGCTACCTCCTCAAGGTGATCAGCGAATTCAGGGCCTGACAGTGAGAAGTCTAGGTGATCAAAGCATATGGGGTCCTGTTGGTTGTGCTTATATGCTAATGTTACCCGATTGGGGGAGTTGGTTTGGTCATCTTTGATTCAGCTGAGGTGGTACCATCTCTAATAGCCCTACGGTGTATTGGTTAAAATAAAACATGCCTCCGAGCTAATAACCCTCCGTTTACAGGGCATATGTGTTATGTGAGATATTGTGTATCTGGAATTTCAGTGCCATTGACAGGTTACACAGTGCGAAACACTTTTAAAATGACGTTCCACCGAACAAGATTTAAGGTTTTGTACTACATTACCAGTGTTCTAATGAATTAGAGTTGTTTCCAACAAGTGCTGGTGATCGTTAGCCATGACCGGCACCTTAGTAAAGTGTATATCGGGTCCAACAAGTGCTGGAGATCGTTAGCCATGATCGACACTTTAGTCATGCTTCTACCACTCTGAGACATTTGACATATTTTCTCGCAACTTGCATTGAGGGGGAGTGTTAAGAAATAGGCATTACATAGCATACTTGAGTCAACGATTCGTAACTTGCGGTGCAACTAACTGCGCCACATTATGAGTAACGGGATATTCAGAACAATCTTCAGCAGGAGTGTCTGCAAACCCCCCACGTTCACTTGTCAAACCGCATCTGAGCTTATCATAGTTCATCGTCATAAGCTTTATGGTATTTTTTAAGAGTAATCAATTCTTCACATCCTCAACATGCAGCGTGTCTGCTCAGTCAGTTTAACGACTGCCAACGCCAATCTACGGGAATATCATCGAAAAACCTTAACAGGCATTTAGCCATTCAATATTCTTAACACCATGCAAGTCCCATACAAGTCGCATAGGGATGCCATAATTCCATGGCGCTCCCATGGAGCTTACTTGCTCTCAGGCGAGTCCCATGGGGCGTTCATA
>MEHQ01001014.1:0-13898 GCA_008828725.1 Saccharina japonica
GCGCCTCTGCTCATGCTTCACGCGAGCCGCCTTTACCGCAATTCTGAATTATTATATAGGATAAAGTATAGAAATCGGGGACTTGGTTGTGGCCCGCGTGTGGTTCCAGTGTTATGAGACCGAATATTTCGAAAAACGCCGAAAACACTACTTTAGACACTAACCTAACCCCAACCCCAATCCCGACCCCGCCCCGACCCTTACGAGCTTTGTCTCGAAAAAATCAGGCGTTTTTTTTTTTTTAATTGGTCGATCACACTAAAAGGTATATAAGAAAATATTCCCCGATTTCCATACTTTATCCTAGATACTAATTCAGTAGTGCGGTAAAGGCTACTGCTTCACGCGGTAGAGCACCGTTTCGGGGTCGCGTGCACTCGCCAAGGTGGTCCGCGGGCCGATAATGGCCGCAACTTCGCCGACGGGATCTCCGCCCTCAGCGTTGGCATTGGGTGCGCCAGGGCTGACGCCGTCGGCACCGTCGAGAGAGATGGGCTGTTCCGCCATGTGTGCGCGTGTGTGTGTGTGTGTGTGTGGATCTCCCACTGTGCGCTGCAGTGTCACAGGGCATGTGAGGGTATCCGCAGCCCGCAGCAATTCACGTTAAAAGCTGTACCCCGCATTAAAAAAGCCTTCCTACAGCTCAGGAAACCCAATAAGTCGGAAAGTCGGCACCTCCGTTTCACGACTGACTTTTAGTCCGACTAATAACTAGTCGGCGACTTAAGTCGTGCCGACTCACAGCCCTAGGAATTGGGGTTAGAAGGGTCAATTCCACGTTGATCCGCGTTACGTAACATTTTAGTCCACGTTTCTACCACATTGATTGGCGTCGACGGCAGGACATGGTGCTTTCAGCAGGCGAGGTCGCTGGTTCGATCCTCGGCATCGTTCCCCTAAAAAAGGATTTTTCCGTGTTCAAGAATCTGTAAAATCTCCCACTAAAACTAATACAATAACGATGAGCGCAAGGGGCTGCGTATACTGACTCCAATACCGAGAAATCGGGAGGAAAATCAAGGCTTATCACGGTACTCGATAATCGAGACGGGACGGGACGGTACTGTTTTTACTTGTTTGGCGGGAAATAAAAATGAAGACGGGACGGGACGGGACGGAATGACGTAAAATGACGACCAAACAGGTTTTCTGACGGGACGGGACGGGACGGTTGGTGTACAATTTCTCAACGGGACGGGACGGTAATTTCAACGGGGTAGATTTTCACGACGGGACGGGACGGTAACATTCAACGGATTTTTTTCCACGACGGGACGGGACGGTAAATATAATTTTTCACGACGGGAGCGGGACGGAAATATACGACACGACGTAAAATGTTTTCACGACGGGACGGGACGGTAAATATTTTTCTTCACGGCGGGAAGGACGGCACGGATCATTGGATCAAAACAGTTGTTGTTGTCTCCAGAGGAACACACAAGAAAAAAACACTCGTACGAATCGTACGTAAACAGAAAGTCATCTTGAATATGCGTATTCCCATAATAAATTATATACCGGCACGGCGAAATCACACCGAATTACCTTGCAATTTACAAATTACGCTACGAACTCGTACATATTTACATAATAGTACAGAGCAATCCTCATCATGCTTCGTCCACAGAAACTAACCTTGCCAGCCGCAGCGTTTTGACAGTGACTGATGCGGCAGCCTCCACGTCGCAGTTAGCCTTTTACGCCGCTACATCCTGGAGAACCTTTCGCTAGCCCGGGGATCAAGTGCGAGTTGAGCTTGAGCAGCATCATCGTTTCGATTTTGTCAGTCCCAAGGGAGGTGCGCAGTTGGCTAACGACTGCCGAAAAGAGCAGAGAAGTTGTTCCTTTCTGCTTGACAACTGGTGGTGTCGATCCCCAGGTACAGTCGAGCCAACAGCCGACATGTGGCCAGCGAGCCGACACTACCACCCCCCCCGTCTTGGCGTCTACTACTAGTACATCCATCGTAAATTCGTAAATTCAAATTTTTGTTGTTTCATTATTTCATATTTTGTTGATATTTTTCATTTTATCACGGTATTTTGGCGGGACGGTAACGACGGTAACGGCGGGACGGGACGGTTAAACCGTCGTTAAACTGCTCCCGTCGTCCCGTCAAATCCCGTCCCGTCCCGTCCCGCCGACAAATCTCCAACCGTTGAACTTTACCGTCCCGTCCCGTCATCGAAATCTGCCCCGTTGAACTTTACCGTCCCGTCCCGTCAAGAAAATAGCTCCCGTTGAAAATTACCGTCCCGTCCCGTCGAGATAATGTAATTTACCGTCCCGTCCCGTCATGCACCCTTGTCTTTACCGTCCCGTCCCGCCGACAAAACTTGTCTCTCCCGCCAAGATTCACACCTGCCCGTTGTCTCTTCCCATCATTCCCACCAAGAATTTACGAATGAATTTACAAAATTTGTTTTTTTCACATTGGTATGTACATTAAAATTAAATTTAAGTTATACGAATTTACGAATTTACGAAATAACGAAATACGAAAATTCCGGAATATGAAACATTAAAATATCAGAATATGAAATAAAATGGTTTTTTTTTTAATTATGGGGATACGAATTTCCCGCCAAATCTTATTATATGGGGATACGTACGAATTTCAAGATTAATTTCTATTCACGTACTGTCACCGAATATAAGCCCCGGTGGGCTAGCAGGTAACCACGAAGCCTGTTAGCGTCAAGAAAGGTKAGTTCGAGCCCCGCCGAGTGCATGCTCATAGGCACTTTTTCTCGCAAAAAATATATTGACTAGCAGAAAGCGCGAGAGCGTGAGTTGGCAAAATTCGATGAAAATCGACGAGCGTTGGGAAGGCTGAACCCTTTGCGCGCTAAAAATCAAGGCAAGAACCGTAGTGGGGGAGGAGGGAGAGGAGCCTACTTTGTGACCCCGGATCTGGGTTACCACTATTACGGGGGACCATAGTAAATAGAACCAAATGGTGTTAGAAAAAATAGGTAAATATATAGGTTTTTGTGTGGACAGTAGGTCCTATTTACTATGGTCCCCCGTAATAGGGAGGAGAGAGAAAGGAAGGGCGAAGATAATAAATGAGATGGACAAAAAAAAAAAAAAAAAATGTACGATTCGTACGAGTGTTTATTTTCGTTGTTCCTCTGGAGCAACAACTGCTCTTGTTTTGATCCAATGATCCAGTGCCGGATTACCACTGCTACTTCTATACGTTGTGTAGATTGCAATTAATTGGTATATAGTATACAACTAACATTTGGGACAGGAAAACTCGGTCCCATGGTACGTCCCTCCCGTCCTGCCGTGAAAAATTATGTTTACCGTCCCTTCCCGTTGTGAAAAATATTTACCGTTCCGTCCCGTCGTGAAAAAATATATTTCAACCGTCCCGTCCCGTCGTGAAAAATAATATTTACCGTCCCGTCCCGTCGTGAAAAATTATATTTACCATCCCGTCCAGTCGTGAAAAATTATATTTACCGTCCCGTCCCGTCGTGGAAAACAATTCCGTTGAATTTTACCGTCCCGTCCCGTCGTGAAAATCTACCCCGTTGAAACTACCGTCCCGTCCCGTTGAGAAATTGTACACCAACCGTCCCGTCCCGTCCCGTCCCGTCTCAAAAACCTGTTTGGTCGTCATTTTCCCGTCCCGTCCCGTCCCGTCCCGTCTTCATTTTTTCCCCCGCCAAACAAGTAAAAACAGTCCCGTCCCGTCTCGATTATCGAGTACCGTGATAAGCTTGCATATTTCGGAATTTCGTATTTCGTAATTCCGTAAATTCGTAAATTCTATCACTTATTTAATTTTAATGTATACCAGTGTGAAAAAACAAATTTTGAAATTCGTAGATTCTTGGTGGGAATGACGGGAAGAGACAACGGGCAGGTGTGAATCTTGGCGGGAGAGACAAGTTTTGTCGGCGGGACGGGACGGTAAAGACAACGGCGCATGACGGGACGGGACGGTAAATTACATTATCTCGACGGGACGGGACGGTAATTTTCAACGGGAGCGATTTTCTTGACGGGACGGGACGGTAAAGTTCAACGGGGCAGATTTCGATGACGGGACGGGACGGTAAATGTTCAACGGTTGGAATTTGTCGGCGGGACGGGACGGGACGGATTTGACGGGACGACGGGAACAGTTTAACGACGGTTTAACCGTCCCGTCCCGCCGTTACCGTCGTTACCGTCCCGCCAAAATACCGTGATAAGCCTTGGTTTTGGACACCCCGAATGTTCTGAGGTTGAAAGTCATGGCGGAGAGATATTATGTTCGGTGTTGGGATTATAGATCTGGGGGTGGGGGATGCGCGTTTTGCCCGAGGGGTCAATTCCACGTTGATCCGCGTTACGTAACATTTTAGTCCACGTTTCTAGATCAATTGGTCCGTTTTCGTATAACTTGGATGGCATTCGTATTCGGGGTATTTATTAGATCTGAGGGGTAGAGGCAAGCGGGCCCCTGAATAGGGTTGGCCTCTGTATAAGGTTAAAACCCCCCTCTACGTCGCCGCATTGTACACAGCCCACGCCAGCTCGTAGCCCGTTCTGCAAAACCCGAGCCGGACACAACCAGGACTGCGTTGAGAAGGGATCATAGGGTCTTGTTGCGATGCCCGATCATGCTGCGTTGCCGACGATGTTATACTACTGCGTGCACCGGCTGAAACATGACTCGGGAATCGGTCGTCTCATGAAGCATTTATTTGAAGCAAGAAGGAGCAGCAGGTCAGGCTACGAACGCGTTACGAGTTGTCACCCATGGTACATGACTACCGCCGCCGGCGGATAATGCTGTGGCTGTAGTAGAGCAAGTCGAGTAGCTAGAGCCTGGCGCACAGCTCTACTCTAATCATATAACTGCCGGCACACCCCTGCCCCTGCTGGTAATCCGCGCAGGACAATGCGTCCTCTATTGAGGAGCGTTCTGGAGGATATCCAGACCATGAGCTCCCCGCAACCTGATGATGGAGATGGCGTTCCGGGTGTTCTTCGGCAGCAGCTACTACAGTAGTACATCTACTGCGAGGCCAACTAAAACATGAACACCAGGTGCGAAGTATTTGTGTACGTACAGAGCAGCAGCAACAGCAGCAGTGTTACGCTCGTGTACCAGGTACGTAGTGGACGGCAGTGTGTTTACAACCAGGTACGATCTACTGCACACTCGTACCTGGTACTGGTATGATATCTTACGTGCCACCTATATACCAGGTATACAGCCATAATATATAGTGGGTGCTTCGTACTTGGTGCCCCTGTTTACTGTGGAGTAGAGGTGTCACCCTTTTGCCAATTACCCGGGTACTCGCGAGTTTTACCCGTCTTGCTAATACCCGTCACGTGTACGAGTAACACATCATACTCGCCGAGTATTGGGGCCCGAGTACTCGGGTACCCGGGTACTCTGGTACCCGGTTTAAACGAGTACCCGGATACCCGGGTACCCGGGTACTCGTTGATTTATCTCTGAAATCCCGGAGATGGCAACTTATCGTCCCCTAAATCACGCCCCCTTGGTAATATTTGGTAAATATTCTCGAGGGAGCCCTTTTCAAAATGAAAACGCTGTCTCATGCCTCACATGCCACACCATACTAAAGTACCCTTTTGCCAATTACCCGGGTACTCGCGAGTATTTCTCGGCTTGTTAATACCCGTGACGGGTACGGGTAACACTTCATACTCGCCGAGTATTTGGGCCCCGGGCATTCGGGTACTCGGCTGTTAGACGAGTACCCAGGTGTTAAGCGGGTACCCGCCGTTAGACGGGTACCCGCCCAAAATGGCCGTAAATACTCGCGAGTACCCGGGTATTTTATTCTGAAATTTAGCGGGTACTCGTTTAATACGGGTACTCGTCGGGTAACACCTCTACAAGCAGCCCACCGTCAGATCTGTTTTTTGTAAAATGCAGGGTATAGTTTGAGCAGAAAGAGCATGACGCTACGTAAGCAAGCGGTGGTTCGATCACCGCGAGGGCTACAGGCAGTTAGGAGCAGGATTCAAGACAAAATATCCCAAAAAAGTGTCCAGTCTATTGACAAATCCGTTCAAAATAAATGGAAAAAAAAACAGTTGAAAAATATTTGTCGCCGCCCTATTTAACTTGGTTTTAGACTACATTGAAGGTTGGTAGTGTATTACGATTAACTCGACAATGAAAACGAATCCGGCGATGACGTTCGACATACACGTGTATTGGGTGGGAGCCGACAAGATGGCTGGCTGTTTTTTTATCTGCAGTTGATCTTCACGTCTAACGGAGGGTAAATATACGGGAAAACTTGGATTTTGGGGGGATGAGCGTATCTATCTCTCTGGGCAGAAAAAAAATAAAATGGCTGCGGGACTCATGGGTACCTTCCCCTCTGCTATGTATTAATAGGAGTTGGCGCAAGCGGCAAAACACACCACGCTCGAATTCATGAAATAGCCGGCGAGAATTTGTGCTCAGAATTTGCCCCTCTTCCTGGGAAATTCGTGGGATGAAAATTCGAAAAAAAAAACAGCAAGATCATTGTGCGAGGCAAAAAAAAAAAAAAAATGCCTTCGTTGTATCGGGCCAACGGCGCCAGATCCGCGCGTGGCCGCACGCCTAGCTATTGTCATCACACCTGGTGCCATCGCGGAAGCGAAGGGCGTCTATGGTCGTGCCTTTTGCTGCGGGAGGCGAGTTTCCCCTTGCGTTAAGATGCGAACGCAGCATGACTCACTGCTTCTGTGTCACACAAGTACGGGAAAATGATAAGAATGTCTACGATACCGCTCTGTCCGCAAATACAAGGACGGGTTAAGTATATATATGAATGTAAAAAGGTCCTTACGTTTACGGACAGAGAGATACGCATCGATACTTCGTGCATATCGCTCTGTCCCGAAATATAAGTAGTTTTTCTACATTGATTTTCAATATAAATCGGTGCTCGTATTTCGGGACAAAGTGGTACCAAGTCCTCGTGTTCATGTATGTATGTACTCGTACAGGAGGAGCTTGTAGAAGTGTCTCAACCGCCGACTGTGGCCACCGACAGAATGATGCGTGTGTCAATCCAAGCCGCACACACCACAGCAGTAAGTTGCACGTGAGCTAGAGCTTGAGCACACTCCCCTGGAGCGTGCCGTCGGCCTCACAGAGTATCGGCGAAGTACATCCTGGCAACCCAAGAGATATGGTGGTGTACTGCTGCTCTACCACCAGTATACATGCGAGGTATCATGCAGCAGCAAGCAAGGTCAGCCTTCGACGTGATCCCCACGTACGCGGGGGGGGTAGCATTGTCGTACTGCCGGCCGCCAATGTCAAAGGGCCACCCGAAAAGCGTGATCTGCTCACGCTCGCGCGTCTGTGTGTACGCTCCTACTCTGCGCCCCGGGCCTGGTCATGCGCACATCCAAGCAGCGAGAGCACAGCAGCAACAACGTGGTTGCCTCCGTGCTCTCGATGCAGGGCTTTTGTTTTTCCATTTATTTTTTTAATACTTTGGTATGAATGTTTTTTTGTTGGTGACGTGTGTCTTTATTCGGCTTCGCGGATTGGTTGATCTCCCAAATATTTGTTTTCCCCGGCTGTAGACCAATAGCGAGCTCGGGACACTTTTATTTTTGCGTCTAAATCAACGTCAGTCCCGCTGCTAACAGTAGGTTCCCTATACTTTTCATAGATCCAATTTCCACGCAGCCGCAGCAGCATCAGAGCGGGACTGCATGCTCCCGCACCACCTGTACCAACCACAGCTTCGCACCGCCTTGTTTCTGCCCTCTCTCTGCAGGGCGGACAGGGCGGCAAGGCGTGTCCGAGTGGCCTTTGGACGAAGTGAGTGGCCAGCCAAAATATTTATGTACGGTGTTCCCCCCGCTGTACAGCTGCGTAGCTGTACTGACGTGCAGGGAGGGGCTTGTAAGCGCCTTAACCACGGACTGCTTTTGTCCAAAGTGAGGGAGCTTGCGTGAACTTGTTGTGTACGACTAGCCTCTGAGCATCATCGGGTGCACACCGACCGCCCGCGGTGTGTGATATGTATCCACAAGCGCTGTGTTCGCATTTGTGCTACATTTGTGTGTCCTTCTGTGCGTGCGCATCGGTGCACCTCAGCGGGTTGGCTAACGCTGGAAACATGTGCTCCTTTAATTCGAGCGTGCACTTCTTAAGCCCTTGGCAACTGTTCCTCGACTGCGTGTTCGAGGCCAAGCGTGACCGCGACAAGGCCGCGACGCAGCGCGATGTCATGCGAGTCAGGCTGTCCCGCACAGGTACTGGTGGTCGTTGGTTCTGCGCAGTACTGACGTCGTGGTGCGTGTGGATTCGAAGGCGGCAAAGCAAGGCCCGCGCTGCCCGTCTGTATGTAGGGGTTTGATCGATTTTCTCCTGCCCGTTTCCCTGGGGGCCATAGAGTGAGTTGGTTCAGAATTAAGCCCGGATACTCTCTACTGGTAGCGATCCAGGCAATGCGGTAGAGGCTGGAAGGACACCCTCCGCTGTTGGGTACTAATAGTAGTGGGCACGGACGGAAAGGTTTGCACATACGCATGGGTTTGCCGGGTTGACCCGTCTTCTCGTTATACTATCGCTACCCAAATCGCTTTGACGTGTTGGTATCGAGTAGCGTGTGGTGGTCGTGTAGGCGTGGTGCTTCCGCGCATATGATACCGTGTGTGTTCCAATACGTGCCGTCCTGACCGTGCGCCCTGCCCTGCCCTGCCTTGCCTTGCCATTGTATCTATCGACTGTTTCTAGCTCGCCCGAAGAGTGTAGAAGAGGAGGTTCCGCACAACCTGGCCACTATCTTGGCAGTCGCCATCGAGGTACACCCCATGTCTCTGAAGTTTTAACCGGTCTGTGAGGTACAACCCGTGCCTTGGAACGAACTCGCCGTTGTGCGGTGGCGGGTCTGGGCATCATCGAGGGCGATTACCGGTCGGCGCTCCCCTCGCGATGGTCTACAGTAGCCTTAACCCGCCCCTAACGGGTACCCTATCATGTGTCCCCTTTCTGTGGCCGGGTGGACATTGGTGCTAACGAGCGTACTGTAGAAAGGCGCAGTCTACCTCGGTGCGTCGCATTTTTGTTTTAATTTGGGGACGTACATGAACGGGAACATCGCGTGATTGCCCTTGTGCCTGCCGCGCTGACGCGATAGGCACGTTTGTTTTTGTCTCAGCAACGCCCAACTCTCGAGCGTCGTGCGCTGTTTGTGGCGTTCGTCGGCCGGTCTACTGCGCCCAGGACGTGCGACAAGAAGCTGGAAGAACAGGCTTTTCGCCCGAGTTTGCTCAGGAGCACCTGCCAAGCGTGCCTGCGGTGAGGCCAGACGTTTTCTGCGGTGCAGGACAGTATGTGATCTATCTACGCGAGCACGCCACTCCGCTGCTGTGACTGCTATAACTGTACGGTTAGGTTTTGTTTTACTTCGTTCGTAGCCATAGCGTGAGCGCAGATCTGAATGTGTGTATCATGTACTGAAGCTGATTACAGTAGTTCCCGAAGCTCCAGTCGTGTACATTTTTCCTTTACGTGCTTGCAACGGATGAGAGGCGCGCAGGCAGGCAGGCAGGCAAAGAGAGACACTTTCTCTGAACAACCTCGTTTGGCGACATCCCTGCCTTTTCATAGATTCGAATAGCTGTCGCACCTTGTGACTATCTCGTCGCCTCGCCTGCAAACGTGACGAGCGGGGAAATGCTCCGAGCTAGCATTAGTAGTACATGGTCCGTGAGACCCACAGTACCGCCGGCCATGCCCGAACGCACCGCATACCCCCGTCTTTGTCCCTCGCGCAAATGCCCAACAACACAGCTTGCGCAAGGCAAGCAAGCTGACGCCACCGAGGTGGCGGCCGTCTTCCTCGATGGCCTATCTAAGGTGAGTGAGCCGAACGGTGCCGCGTCAGCTTGTCGCGCTGCAAGGCCCTCTGAATTCGAACCTCGCGGGTGCTTCGGCCGCCCTGTCTGTAGCGTGAGCATGGCCTAAGAAGGCCCTACACCATGCGCAGACCAGACTGTCATTCAGCTGCGGCCAGATGTTTGTCTTACGTGCGTGTGAAGTTCCCTATGGAACATTTCTTAGCGCGTGCAAGCGACGTAGGCGTCGCAGAAACCAATCGGCTTCCCCCCTTCCTCGCACTAACTTCCGTGAGCCCTGCCCTTTTTCAGTTAAGATCCCCGCTATGAAGCCTGCAATAGCGGCGGCCACGGGCGAGACGACGTTGCGTTACGAGTGTGCCGACGGCCGAGTGAGTGGGTGACAGGCCGTGTTTCTCACTGCGTCGCTTACCATGCGGGCGTGCAGTCAGGAGTGTTGATAGCTCGCCATCGCTTGCGCCAACTCTACGGCAGTAAGGTGTGTCATACTCGGAGGCACCCTTTAAGAGTGATTCTTGGACGTTTTCCCCAGAGCCTCACGTACTGCTGCTACGTACCATTGTGGCTGAAGAGGGACGCTCTACAGAAAGTAGACAAGACAGCCGGAGAGGATGTCCAGCTTACGCCTAGGTCGTTCGGGAAGGGATGGCACCATCCGCCCGGTGGTATGTAGGTCGACGTCGTTACAGAGCCCCGCGATAGAGCGTTTGTTATCCGTGCTTTGGTGAGCCGCCTATCAACGACCAGGTTGGTCGCTTGGAATGATTGGGTGGGTGGGTCTAGAAGTGGCAATACAACCTCGATCAGCACCCCCGCTCCAGTACCTCACGGCCAATCCAGCAAGCTCAGACACGGCGAGCGTAAGACAAAAGTACAGCGTCTTTGGTCAGCACCGCATCGGATCCGACGCTGTCGACCACATCGTCGCTATACCGGCGCCAGGCGTGGCCTTCGCCCTTCACACACCCGAGGTAATGCCCACTGCTCGTGCTGAAGTTCCCGCGCGTGTGTTGCACGACCGCGTTCAGATCGTAACGCCGTCGTGCAACACACGAGCGGGAACAATAGCACGAGAAGTGGGCATTGCCTCGCGTGTGTGAAGGCCGAAAGCGACACCTGGCGCCTATTTAGCAACGAGGTGGTCGACACTGCAGATCCAATGCGGTGCTTACCAAAGACGCTACTTCTTTCTTACGCTCGCCGTGTCTGAACTTACTGTATTGGTCGTGAGGTACTGGACCGGGGGTGATGATCGAAGTCGTCTTGCCACTTCTTTGAGCAGCTTCATTCCAGGCGGCTTCCTCCCTTCCTCGCACTAAAACTCCCGGTGAAGCCCCTGCCCTTTTTCATTAAATGATCCCCGTCTATAAAGCCTGTTCTAATAGTCGGCGGCCACGGGGCGAGACGAACGTTGGGATTACGAGTGTGCCGACGGCCGAGTGTTGGCTGACAAGGCCGTGTTTCTCACTTGGCGTCGCTTAGCCTATGCGGGGCCGTGCAAGACAGTCAGACTTTTGATAGGCTCTGTCCATGGCTTGCGCCACCCTCTACGGCCGTAAAGTGTGTCCATACTCGGAGGCCACCCTTTAAAGAGTTGACCCTTGGACGTTCTCGCCAGAGGCCTCACGTGCTGACTGCTACGTACCATTGATGGCCGGAAGAGGGACGCTCTACAGAAGGTAGACAAAGACAGCCGGAGAGTAATGTCCAGCTTACGCCTATGGCGTTCGGGGAGGGATGGCACCATCCGCCGGTGGTATGTAGGTCGACGTCGTTACAGAGCCCCGCGATAGAGCGTTTGTTATCCGTGCTTTGGTGAGCCGCCTATCAACGACCAGGTTGGTCGCTTGGAATGATTGGGTGGGTGGGTCTAGAAGTGGCAATACAACCTCGATCAGCACCCCCGCTCCAGTACCTCACGGCCAATCCAGCAAGCTCAGACACGGCGAGCGTAAGACAAAAGTACAGCGTCTTTTGTGAGCACCGCATCGGATCCGACGCTGTCGACCACATCGTCGCTATACCGGCGCCAGGCGTGGCCTTCGCCCTTCACACACCCGAGGTAATGCCCACTGCTCGTGCTGAAGTTCCCGCGCGTGTGTTGCACGACCGCGTTCAGGTCGTAACGCGGTCGTGCAACACACGAGCGGGAACAATAGCACGAGAAGTGGGCATTGCCTCGCGTGTGTGAAGGCCGAAAGCGACACCTGGCGCCTATTTAGCAACGAGGTGGTCGACACTGCAGATCCCATGCGGTGCTTACCAAAGACGCTACTTCTTTCTTACGCTCGCCGTGTCTGAACTTACTGTATTGGTCGTGAGGTACTGGACCGGGGGTGATGATCGAAGTCGTCTTGCCACTTCTTTGAGCAGCTTCATTCCAGGCGGCTTTCCTCCTTCCTCGCACTAACTTCCGTGAGCCCTGCCCTTGTTAATATCTCCGCTATGAAGCCTGCAATAGCGGCGGCCACGGGCGAGACGGACGTTGCGTTTACGAATGTTGCCGACGGCCGAGGAGTGGGTGACAGGCCGTGTTTCTCACTGTCGTCGCTTACCATGCGGGCGTGCAGGTCAGGAGTGTTTGATAGCTTCGCCATAGCTTGCGCCACCTCGTAACGGCCGTTAAGGTGTGTCATACTCGGAGGGCACCCTTCAAGAGTGACTCTTGGACGTTTTCGCCAGAGCCCTCACGTGCTGCCTACTACGTACCAATGTTGGTCTGAACAGGGTCACGCTCTACAGAAAAGTTAGACAAACAGCCGGATAATATGTCCAGCTTACGCCTAGGCCGTTCGGGAAGGGATGTCACCATCCGCCCGGTGGTATGTAGGTCGACGTCGTTACAGAGCCCCGCGATAGAGCGTTTGTTATCCGTGCTTTGGTGAGCCGCCTATCAACGACCAGGTTGGTCGCTTGGAATGATTGGGTGGGTGGGTCTAGAAGTGGCAATACAACCTCGATCAGCACCCCCGCTCCAGTACCTCACGGCCAATCCAGCAAGCTCAGACACGGCGAGCGTAAGACAAAAGTACAGCGTCTTTCGTGAGCACCGCATCGGATCCGACGCTGTCGACCACATCGTCGCTATACCGGCGCTAGGCGTCGCCTTCGCCCTTCTCACACCCGAGGTAATGCCCACTGCTCGTGCTGAAGTTCCCGCGCGTGTGTTGCACGACCGCGTTCAGGTCGTAACGCGGTCGTGCAACACACGAGCGGGAACAACAGCACGAGCAGTGGGCATTGCCTCGCGTGTGTGAAGGCCG
Source organism: Saccharina japonica (assembly GCA_008828725.1). Lineage (NCBI taxonomy): Eukaryota > Phaeophyceae > Laminariales > Laminariaceae > Saccharina > Saccharina japonica. The sequence goes on from MEHQ01001014.1 coordinate 13,125, forward strand.
AAAGCGACACCTGGCGCCTATTTAGCAACGAGGTGGTCGACACCGCAGATCCAATGCGGTGCTTACCAAAGACGCTGTACTTCTTTCTTACGCTCGCCGTGTCTGAACTTACTGCATTGATCGTGAGGTACTCGAGCGGGGGTGATGATCGAAGTCGTCTTGCCACTTCTTTGAGCAGCTTCATTCCAGGCGGCTTCCTCCCTTCCTCGCACTAACTTCCGTGAGCCCTGCCCTTTTTCAGTTAAGAGATCCCCGCTATGAAGCCTGCAATAGCGGCGGCCACGGGCGAGACGAACTGCGTACGAGTGTGTGCCGACGGCCGAGTGAGTGGGTGACATGCCGTGTTTCTCACTGCGTCGCTTACCATGCGGGCGTGCAGTCAGGAGTGTTGATAGCTCGCCATAGCTTGCGCCAACTCTACGGCCGTAAGGTGTGTCTATACTCGGAGGCACCTTCAAGAGTGATCTCTTGGATCGTTGTCGCAGAGCCTCACGTGCTTGCTACCTACGTACCAATGTGGTCGAACAGGGACGCTCTACAGAAAAGTAGAACAAAACAGTCGGATAGGATGTCCAGCCTTACGCCTAGGCCGTTCGGGGAGGGATGACACCATCCGCCCGGTGGTATGTAGGTCGACGTCGTTACAGAGCCCCGCGATAGAGCGTTTGCGGGGGTGCTGATCGAGGTTGTATTGCCACTTCTAGACCCACCCACCCAGTCATTCCAAGCGACCAACCTGGTCGTTGATAGGCGGCTCAAAAAAGCACGGATAAC
>MEHQ01003620.1:0-118957 GCA_008828725.1 Saccharina japonica
GCTTCCTATGATTTGTACAGCAGCAGCTGTGGTCGCACCTTTTTAGCGGACTACGCACTACGCGCTGCATGCTGCATGCTGTTGAGGGTTTCAACGTAAAAAAATGGCATTGGCAAACGGGGATGGGGAAACACGTTTTTTTGCCGTTTTTTACCGTTTTTGTTTTTTGTTCTCCTGGCGTATAGGAGGCGCGTAGATGTATACGTGCATCGGGTATATATCGAAAACACGTATGCATCAGTACTACTACTGTTGTGCTACAACAGTCTACCACGAGCTGTGAGCAGTTCAATGTGGGTTGGATATGTATTACTACTATCAAAGATACACGCATGTATCAGTTTTGCTGTTGCTGTTGTTGCCGTTGTTCGCCTGTTTCGAATTTCGAAGATGTGTAGGTGTGTAGGCCCACACCGTGTACAGCATACAACGCGCATGTGTCAGGTTTGTGACCAAGATACATACGAGCACACACGTATATGAGTACAGCAGCAGCAGTATCACATGTATTACGAGTACGGTTGCCACTCTCCGTGGGCAGTGTGCAGAGCGCTCTCAACTCTTGGCAGTACGTCTGATCTCCATCCTTCGACACAACGCTGCTACTAACTAACAACGTGCATAACTCTTGGCATTACGTCTGACCCCCGTCCGTCGCTACAATGCTGCTAACATTCCGGTATCACGCAAGGCTGCGACCGGCGGCCGTCCAGGCCGCCGGCGAAGCCCCTTGTATGTTTATTCATATTATATGTGAATCTTGGATTTAATTATTTATTGTTGTGGTACGCTGTCAGCTCTCCATTTTATTTTATTTTATTTTTTCACTTTTGGAGAGAGACGCACCACACACGCACCACACACGCACCACACACACACGTTCCTCATGGCGGAATCGGCCGGTGGTGGCTCGGCTTCTGAGCCTCCGGCACAGCCAAGTCCGTCATTTGCGATCAGTGGTACTCCCGTGAATAAGATGGGTGAAGGCGTTGGGAGAAACAAGCAGACGTCAGGGATTTGGAAGTATTGCGTGGAGTTCGAGCCAGCTGTGGACAAGAAGAACGTGAAGTGCATGGTGAAACGAAAGCTGCCCGCGTCGAGGCTTGGGGGAGGCGGGGTGTACGTCCCGTTGAGCATTTATGTCCCGTTGACAACGTCCCACATATCCCCAGTGGGCTTCCCGTCGTCTTTCCCATCGACACTGGCAATTTTCCCATTGCCTTTCCCGTTGTCTTTCCCATTGACAATGACAATTTTCCCATTGTTTCCCGTCCCACTATAAAACGTGATGATAGTCCCATCCCATCCCGTCTGAAAGATCGGAGCCATATTCGATTCCCGTCCCGTCCCCATCAATAAAAAACTCCCAGCTTCCCGTCCCGTCCCCGTCCCGTCTAGAAAGCATGTGGACATTTCCCGTCCCGTTCCCGTCCCGTCTAGAAAGCATGGGACATTTCCCGTCCCGTTCCCGTCCCGTCTAGACGCAAATAGTCCCGTCCCATCCCGTCACAACGGGAGCAGAAAAACTGACGATGGGATCCCGTCCCGTTGACAACGGGAGCCCAAAAATGTTCCGCCTGCGGCGGGCTAATCACTCCCGTCCCGTCCCACACGGTGCCTGCGGCACCATGATAGTCCCCTTGGGTAAAAATTGTTGGTCCGGGTTTTGCGCAAACAGACTATTGCGTACTTTTCGAAGTCGGTGCTTCGGGTGAACAGACTCCGGTATTATCGACGACCATTTCTATAGGTGGCACGGAGCATTGTCTGCTACGTTTTCTTACATTATCATATGATCTTGCATCCGAACAATGTGCAGCATGAGATTGAGCTTCAACATTGATTGATCACTCATAACATTCCCGAAGCAGAAAACCACGGAAACAAAGGAAACCTATGCGTAAAGTCTAACGTCCTGCCATGTCTACTTTCCGCTAAGCTTTATCCACAATATACTCAATTTCCATTTGTTGTCCTTGCTCCCTCCTTCTTCTCAATATGCACTCTTTACGTTATATTATTAAGTCCTAAGCCGCATCCAAGCTCCATCTCCACGCCATCGGTGTGGGTCTGTGACCCCCCCCGCCCCTGCTCCTTCTCGCTTCCTGGCGGTCCCTAAGCTGGAGTTTGAAGCGCGACACCCTCCTGTGAGGGTATTACCTGCTGAGCTATAGGGGTAAAAGATCGATCAATTACCCAGCTCAGGGCAATCCTTATAATGAGGAGCTAATGAGGCGAGAAGGGCGCTAGCCCGACGAGCATCGATTAGATGCTCTTCTATAAGGGGTCATGTGTGCAGGTGTGGGGGTGTACCCCTGCTCACGAACGGACACAAACGGACAACAAACAGTTCTGAAAACTGCCACAGCGTGCCTTTATTTAAAGAATCCTTAATATTGAGGTTTGTCCCTCGCACTTCGTCCGCTATTGATGCGAGAAGGGCGCTAGCCCTTTGAGCATCAATAGATGCTCTTCATAATGGGTTGGTTGTCTGCCCGTGGGGGTGTACCCCTGCTCGCGACGGACACAAACGGACAAAAAACAGTTCTGAAAGCTGCCACAGCGTGCCTTTATTTAACGAATCCTTAATATTGAGGTTTGTCTGTCCCTCGCTTGTTCGTCCCTCGTTCGCTTTGCTTTGTTTTGGCGCGCGACGCGTACACTCAACCGATTCAGACACGCTCGGGACTGATAGACGCCAGCTATTTGTACCGACCGTCCTGTGCTGCTCGTGTCGAAAGCCGTGCCGAGATCGGAGAGCTAGGCGGTAGTGACTGTCATAATAGCGCCAACAGAAATACAACAAAACAGAACGAGTTCTGAAATAATGCGGGAGTTAACACTCTGCACTCTGCAGACGACACGACCACACGCAAAGATTTACAGCTAGCTGCAACAAGCAACCACAGCACCACCACCACGGCACCACCACCACCCACCACCACCGCAGCAGCACTAGAAGCTGCTGTTGCTCGTAGTGGGTGGTGGGCGTCGGTGGTGGCTTGGCGTTGGTGGTGATGGTGGTGGTGTGCTTGCTCGTACTACAGCAGTACAAGTTTTACAGGTAGGTACGTACCACCGCCGTGCTTCGATATACCTGGTAGTACGGCTGTTTCTGTGTATAATATACTAAAGAACACCACCACCACCACCACCCACCACCACCACCACCACTTCAACCACCACCACCGACACCCCCGCCCCCACTAGCCGCGCAAGCACTGAAAGCCTATTGTTGGCTCTTAGTGGATCAATTAGTGGGGTGGTGGAAGCGTCCGTGGTGGCTTGGCGTTTTGGTGGTTGATGGTGGTGCGTTGTGCTTGCTCGTTACTTACGGCAACGAGTTTACAAGTTCTACAGAGTAGGTACGTTACCATCGCCGGGCTTCGATAATATCCTTTTGGTAGTACGGGCTGTTTTCTGTGTATAATATACTAAAGAACACCACCACCACTACCACCACCTTCAACACTACGACCACCACCGACACCCCCGCCCCACTAGCCGCAGCAGCACTAGAAGCTGTTGTTGCTCGTAGTGGGTGGTGGGCGTCGGTGGTGGCTTGGCGTTGGTGGTGATGGTGGTGGTGTGCTTGTTCGTACTACAGCAGTACAAGTTCTCCAGGTAGGTACGTACCATCGCCGTGCTTCGATATACCTGGTAGTACGGCTGTTTCTGTGTAACGAGTAGCAGTGCACAGCTCGCTGTATAGTATACTAACCGGGCACAAAAGAACACGACCCCCTTTTTTTTTTCCTTTTCTTCTTTTTTATATTCGAACTTTTTCAAGTATTTTTCTTTGCATTTTCTATGTAATATTATTCCTCGTTTTTCCACGTATACGTACGTACGTATTTCGGGTATGTTTTCTTTTTCTGTTTATACCTGCACCTACGTACGTATTTGATCTGCCCAGCACAGCAGTAGTAGTACACATACATGATGCCCTGCCAGTTTTCGTCGTTTCCATATAGTATGCACCAACACACACAGCCCAGCGATCCACTTAATACCCACTCTACAAGGTTGTTGCGCTGACACGCATCGCTTAACAAGAAATGTTGGTGGGTGGTGTTGGCGATGGTGGGACTACCAGCCCAGGGACCAACCGACCCACCCAGTAACTCTCTCACCCACCACGCACACCCATCAACTACTTGCCGGTCACTAACAAAAAGGTTTATGTGCTGACACAAAGCGCTTAAAAACAAAACGATCCAATCAATCACGATTATTGTAGGAACACAGCAAAAAGAGAAGAACCGCCAACGCAGTAGCTTAATGCAGTTAGGAGTTTGACCACTTGAAGGCGTCTGTCACGCTCCTCATTCCACCCGTTCTTGTAATGAGGAGCTATTGATGCGAGAAGGGCGCTAGCCCTTCGAGCATCAATAGATGCTCTTCCTAATGGGTTGGGTATCTGCCCGTGGGGGTGTACCCCCCTGGTCGCGAACGGACACAAACGGACAAAAAACAGTTCTGAAAGCTGCCACAGCGTGGCTTTATTTAAAGAATCCTTAATATTGAGGTTTGTCCGTCCCTCGCACGTCCCTCGCACGTCCCTCGCACGTCCCTCGCACTTCGTCTGCACTTCGCACTTCGTTCGCTTTGCTTTTGTTTGGCGCGCGACGCGTACACTCAACCGATTCAGACACGCTCGGGACTGATAGAGGCCCGCTATTTGTGCCGACCGTCCTGTGCTGCTCGTGTCGAAAGCCGTGCCGAGATCGGAGAGCTAGGCGGTAGTGACTGTCATAATTGGTTACCACAGTGACAATTGTCACTGAGATTTTTTATTTAACCCTGCGCTCAAGCTCTCAAGCAAAGATGTCGGGAGACATGTCAAGCAAGGCAAAACATGCGCTGTCAAGGGTGTAGGGTGGAGTGTTCCACACTAAAAACTAGTTGTTTGGTGACAGTCACGGCATGTCAAGGCTGTCAAGGGTTGAAAGTGAAGAACACACACACAGATTTGTACATCGTAGCTGCAACAGGCAGCTTCCGACAGACTGCAACCACAGCACCACCACCACCACCACCACCACCCACCACCACACGACCCCCAGCCACCACCACCAGCCAAGCAGCAGGGGCACCTGAAGCTTGTGGCTCGTAGTAGCTGGTGGGCGTTGGTGGGGTTTTGTTACGTGGTCTGGTGATGGTGGGGTGGTGACGGCGGTGATGGTGGCTTGCCTTGCGCCGTCGTCTCTCGAGAACAGTCCAGATTTGTACCTGCAACAAAAGAAGCAACCCGGACCACCGCCACCAAACCCCACCACCACCACCACCACCACCGCCACCACGACGACCACCGCCACCCCCGCCCCACCAGCCGAAGGAGCCCCGGAAGCTGTTGTTGCGCGTAGTAGCTGATGGGCGTTGGTGGGATCTCGTTCCCGTGGTCTGGTGATGGTGGTCGGGTGCTTGCTCTGTGGTGGCGATGGTGGCTCAAGAAGAGAGAGCTTTTTAGACCCAGAAAACCAATTCTACCACCTCATCACAACAACCCCCACCACCACCCCCACCACAACCACCCCCCACCACCACCACCCCCACCACCATCCACCAAGAGCAGCAGAAGCTTATATTGCTCGTGGCGGCTGGCGTTTGTGGTGGTGTAGTGGTCTCTGTGTGTTATGTCGGCTGTGAGCTTCGTGTTACTCGGCGCCCGCGAGCGATGATTCTGTGGCCTTTGCCTTGTTTGTGCATTTACTTCCTCTCGAGAGAAGAACGATCATTGGTATCATTTACATAAAATATATACATACTGCTGTGTATATTATACGAGTGTTCAATGTTTGACTGAAATAACTCCTATTGATCTATTGATAGTCCGGGGTGCTGCTGTGCTGCTGCTGCTGCTGCTGCTGTATAAGGTACTTTTTTTTTGCATTTTGTTATTCCTTTTTTTCACGTATACCTACGTACGTATTTGACCTGCCGAGTATACGGTATATAATATACCTGGTATGTATATACAAGTACCAGTATTCAAAACCCCGTTCCATTTTTTGGGCATTAGCCAAAAATAGGTATACCTACGCACTTTGAGCCATTTATAGGTACACTGCGTAATGTACACCGGAAACGGCTTCCGGGCCCGCCTGATATTGGGCCTGCGCTCCATTGTACCTACAAATGGCTCAAAGTGCGCAGGTACACCTATTATTGACTAGTCAATGTGCGTATCACCTATTTTTGGCTTCAACTGTACCTATAAATGGCTCAAACGACCACTTTGGCAACTGAAAAATAGACAGACGGCCACACATTCACCCACGTTTGCTACGTATGGAATGTTGTTCCGGACTGCGCCAACGGCTGTGTAACTTAGACCCCCTCGTAACCGTATGGTATAAAACTGTACACGTATATTATGAAAGTTTCTCCTACTATATACTGCACTACAGTATGTATATTATACTTTCAGCATAACGGCATGGAAACACTCGTCATTGTTGTTTCTCCGCATCGTATATATGTGTATGCGTAGGAGGGGTGTCGTACTGAATACGTATGCATTGATCGCGATACGATTTCTCGCGTGTAGGTAATGCGTGATAACTCCGCAGTGTCAGTGGTTGTACTGGTACGGTCGGCTGGTTGACAGTCCCGGCATATGATGTGGCCGTCTGTCTATATGTCAGTTGCCAAAAAGTGGTCGTTTGAGCCATTGATAGGTACAGTTGAAGCCAAAAATAGGTGATACGCACATTGAGTAGTCAATAATAGGTGCACCTGCGCACTTTGAGCCATTTGTAGGTACAATGGAGCGCAGGCCCAATATCAGGCGGGCCCGGAAGCCGTTTCCGGTGTACATTACGCAGTGTACCTATAAATGGCTCAATATGCGTAGGTATACCTATTTTTGGCTAATGACCATGCATATATATATAGGTGTGTGTTACGTATGCGTTGTGCGTTTGTTTATGTACGAACCAACCCTCTGTAATCTCAGCATTCCACGATCGACATAAATGTGTTTTTTTTTTTTTTTCGCATTGACCTGCCCAGTACACAGCAGTAGTACTAATATTAATAGTACACATACATCATGCCCTGCCAGTTTTCGTCGTTTCCATAAATTAAATTTAAATAATATGCACCAACACACACAGCCCAGCGATCCACTTAATACCCACTGTACAAGGTTGTTGCGCTGACACGCATCGCTTAACAAGAAATGTTGGTGGGTGGTGTTGGCGATGGTGGGACTACCAGCCCAGGGACCAACCGACCCACCCAGTAACTCTCTCACCCACCACGCACACCCATCAACTACTTGCCGGTCACTAAAAAAAAGGTTTCTGTGCTGACACAAATCGCTTAAAAACAAAAACGATCCAATCAATCACGATTATTGTAGGAACACAGCAAAAAGAGAAGAACCGCCAACGCAGTAGCTTAATGCAGTTAGGAGTTTGACCACTTGAAGGCGTCTGTCACGCTCCTCATTTCCACCGTTCTTGTAATAAGACTACCCTGGGTGTTGAGGGATGCATTCATTGCTTGGTTGGTAAACGACCAGGCGTGCATGCGATTCAAAAACAGCGCACAGGCTATTTACGAACAGCCAACATGCATACCGATACGACGAACAACAGAGGGACAGAGCACGGGCAGCGAACGCGCCTGCATGCGGTTCTAGACCGAACCTGCGGTTCTAGACCAACTAGGTGTGTACGATACGAGAGATAATAAACACGCGACCAGTGGCCCAGCGACCCTCTGTTTCTCCGTAAGTCTGAGGAACTTAGCTACCGACTCAGTCGAGGCTTGACCAAAAAGAAGACAGGTTACAAACCAAAAGATAGGCAGGCTACAAGCCTCTTGCTGGCGCTGGCGTGCCTCGGGTGTAGCCACCCCCCCCCCCCCCCCCTTTGCCTGACGATCGAACCTTTGCGTCGTCTTGGCAAAGGTAGAGTGCGCTATTACTGAGTACAGGTCACAGTCTCCCACCTTAGAAGTAAGGCGGATCGGCCAGGACTTGCCCTCTAGTATATATATGCCACACACAGGTTACTTTTGTGGTCTGATGCTTTAATATTAAATACCGCACACTATTTAATGCGAGTACTAGGTGAATGCCATACCAGTACTATGTGCCATACTGTGCGCAGCGCAGAACTAGCGACAAGGGCGAGTCTGTGGCCGTACCGCTCGTACCTAAAAAAAAAAAAAAAAAAAAAAACAGCTAGCTATGAGCTCGAGGATTTCGTCGAAACTCATCTTTGCTAGCTGAATATAGTATAATACTTCGATCGCGCGTACTTTTATATTTTATCTTGCCTGTCGTTACGGGCGGGTCTGTGGCCGTACCGCTCGTACCTATATTAAAAAAAATAAAAATAAAACAACAGCTGTGAGCTCGAGGGTTTCGTCGAAAATCATCTTTGCAGAATAACTGGTATCTCTCTATTAATAGGATGAAGCCTCGGCGCGTATTATACTATATTTTTTCATAATTTTCCCTCTTTTTTTTTTTTTTTTTCTTTCTTTTCGCTTGTTCTTTTCGCCTCTCATCTTTCCCGCGCTGAATGCTAGCCGGGTAAGTCGTGCCTTATACGTCGATGTTTCACCTGTTCTGTTTTCTTGATACATTCGCGATTTCTGCGTATTAATAGTTGTTTCTCCTTTTCGGCGGAGTCAGTGATACGGGTGCATTTGCATGATAAATCACCCCGACGGTGTCTGGACGTCACGGGTGCTGCAGGGACCAAGCAGCTGAACACTTAAGTGTTTAGTGTACGTGCTTCCCTATCCACGCCGCCGCTCGTAATATTGGGGCCGTGCCGCTGTAGTCCTTTTCTTCTAGTAAATAGGAGCGCTTCAGTCTCCTCGCGTCCCTGTATTCCGCTTCCTTCCAGAATTCGTATTGTTTTATTGTCTTTTTGCTCTTACTTCTCGGCAGTTGCCACGAGTAGTCGTGGGTATTTTTAATATGTATTCTCCATTTGGTATTATACGTGGTAAATACACTTTGGACTACATCCACGCAATATTCCCGACAACCCACTGCTGTGCAAACGGAGGGGCCTCTTCACAACAACTAACCGCCAACGCAGTAGCTTAATGCAGTTAGGAGCTTGACCACTTGAAGGCGTCTATCACGCTCCTCATTCCCACCGTCCTTGTAACACTCTCCCCCCCTCTGAACGGCGGGATATTTGGGACGTCGGTACCGTATACGGCCGTACGTTGACCTACCCGCTTCGTTTCAATACCTGGGGAACCAGGGATACGTGTTATTTGGGGACGCACGCGCAAGCGTTTCTGAAAAATGAAACGTTCGAGGTGAGATTCGAACCCGTGTCCTCGACGACGTCAAATGTTAGAGTATTACCTGCTGAGCTACAGGGGTAAAAGATCGATCGATTATCCTACCCAGCCCAGGGTACTCCTTGTAACACTCTCCCCCCCTCTGAACGGCGTGATATTTGAGACGTTGGTACAGTATACGGCCGCACGTTGACCTACCCGCTTCGTTTCAATACCTGGGGAACCAGGGAGACGTGTTTTTTAGGGACGCACGCGCAAGCGTTTCTGTAGAAGAAAACGTTCGAAGTGAGATTCGAACCCGTGTCCTCGACGACGTAAAAAATGTGAGGGTATTACCTGCTGAGCTATCGGGGTAAAAGATCGATCGATTACCCAGCCCAGGGTGATCCTTATAACACTCCTCGAAATGGCGACCTGTGTGGTCACCGAGACGATTTGCAGCAGGCGTTCCTTCACCGCCCCTTTCCTAGCCATCAACCCAATATCTCTCCCCCCCACGACACTATTATAATCAAAGATGTCAGGAGACGGTCAGTCAAGGGAAAACGAGCATCGGTCAAGCGTGTGGATCCAAGTGTTCTACACTAAAACCTAGTAGTTTGGCGTCAGTCAAGGATAAAAAAGACTAATTGCCGTCAGTCAAGGGGTCAAAGTGCCGTCTCCTGGCATCTTTGATTGATATAGCTGCCAGCGGTCGATGAAGTTGCTGTCCCCTACTCCGAGACGCCCAAAGCTTTCCACCGCTCAATTCATTATTATTATTATATTTGCCATCCGACAATGTGCAGCATGATCTTCAGCTTTGATCACTCATAAAATTCCCAAAAGCAGAAAACCACGGAAACCAAGGAAACCTATGCGTACAGTCTAACACCCTTCTATGTCTGCTTCCCGCCAAGATTTATCCACAATACTCCATTTATTTGTTGTCCTTGCTCCCTCCTTCTTCCCAATATGCACTCTTGACGTTCAATTCTCAAGTCCTAAGCCGCATTTTTGACTAATTCATATCATACGAATTCAAGACATTCTTAATTTAGGTTCCACCTCGTACAAGGTACACGATATTATAGCAGCAGGGTGTTATTTTCTTTATAGGACCGGACTCTCGTTTTTCGGGGACACATTACTTGAAATTAGAGGTATACGAAGTACACGTCTTTGCAGTGCATTGTTGGGGACCTATTAATAGTGTCTATATGTAGGGTTGTGTAGGGCCCGACCCACTGCTATTAACACTATACCCTGTCGTATACATAAGACTATATAGTATTCAGTACACTTTTTTATTATAAAACTAAAATGCGTCTCAGCTCAGCTGCGAGTTCGAGGGTTTTTCGTCGAAGAAAGTAATATTTCCACGCTGTGTCTGATGCTTCCATCGCGCGTATCGTAAATAGGTTGTCCCTGATGGCTATACTACTAGGAGGGGGGTCACTCACACGAAAGGGTGGCGGGTGCTTGACCTGCGGTTAGGACAACGTAGCTCCTTGTTGCTGGTGGTGTTAGCTGCTTTCCTGGGCCTAACACTACTATCTGAGAGAAAGCACGAGAGGAGGCCGGGGAAACACAGCCAACAAAATAAAATAGGTGAACAGAAAAAAAAAACTCCCTGTGAGGTTCGTGATGCCCCTGCACACCACGCTGTAACACCTGGTATCGTATACATATATATATAAGGGTAGAATACTAGTCTATTATAGAGGAATTTCAGTCCGAACGTTAGTAATATCACAATATCCCGGTGACCATCGGGCAATCAACATGTAGCGCTTATTATCTGTGATCCTGATATTTTAGTTCCTCCGGTCTTCTTCCCCTTTGCTATACGACCACCTCCTATAATAGCAATTTCACTCGCGTAATAGAGCTCAAAATCGGACGCTCTCTTGACAGGACCTGTCCGAGTTCTCTCCCATGTGTGCCCAGCGCGCTTGCCCACATTCCTACCCGCAGGGGGCTTATGTTTCATGTCGTTTGTTTCGTTTTCGAAATTAATGAGGAGATGAGGCAACCAACTTCTACCAAAAACGAAGCACTTCTTGGCCCTCAAGTTTTACACTTTTTTTTTTTTTTTTTTTTTTTTTTTTTTCCATCCCATTTATTATCTTCGCACTTCCCCGTCTTTCTCCCTCCCTATTAATAGTCGCAACTCAGATCCGGGGTCACAAAGTAGGCTCTTCTCCCTCCCCCCCCCACTACGGTTCTTGCCTTGCATTTTTATCGCGAGAAGATTTCAGCACTCTCTTCCCTCGTCGACTTGCGTCGGATTCCGAGTGTAAAAAAAAAAAAAAAAGCCACCTGATGATCAGCTTTGAGATCGAAATTTTGGAAATTTTGAGATTTTCCTCGAAATTCATCTTTCTGAGTTTTACCAATATAGTCTACACACGACACTTTCTTTATTTTATTTTGTCATGCTTTTGTTTGGTTGCTTGATTGTTGATTTGCTTCTTCAGTATGTTTACTTTTATTATTTTTCCTTTTAGCTTTTTTTTCTCTTTTTTCTCTTTTTTTCTCTTGCATGCACCTGGATTGCTAGCAGGGTAGGTCTTGCCTGTCGCATATGGCATTGCATTGTCTGCTCTGCTTACTGCACTGCGCGTAGTATATCTCTGTGTCGTAGTTTTGTGACCACAGAACTGGTACCTTTTTAGGATGAAGAATCGGCACGGACACTGGGTGTGCTGGATGTCGACGGGTAGAAAGGAAGGTTTAATGTGAAGAACACACACACACACAAACTGAGCGTAGTATCTCTGTGTCGTAGTTTTGTGACCACAGAACTGGTACCTTTTTAGGATGAAGAATCGGCACGGACACTGGGTGTGCTGGATGTCGACGGGTAGAAAGGAAGGTTTAATGTGAAGAACACACAAAGGAAGGTTTAATGTGAAGAACACACACACACACTTAGCTTGCAAAGATGAGTTTCGACGAAATCCTCCATCTCACAGCTACGAGTATTAATAGAGTAATAGTAGCTGTTTGTTGCCGTTGTATAGAATGGTATCATACGTTTTTTTCGTTTTTGGTTTTCTGTTTTTTTCACTCTTCACTCTTCACTTTTCACTTTTCTCGGTATGATGCGCACGTAAAACATGTACCAGTCTGACCGTAAATATAAGCAACTTTAGGAAAACCGTAAATATAAGCAACATTATAAATAGAGGCCATGGGGTGCTGTAATAATGGTGAACCTCACAGAATCATTAGCATTCGTATCATTCAGTAGTCTAGAGGGTTCCAAATTTCCATTATTAGTTGACCCGGGGATGGTTAGATATCACCCCCCCCCCCCATATCTGGGATTTCGCGCAATTTTTCCAGTAAGGATTTTTTCTGAGAATTACTGAGCTCTCCCAAGCCGAAAAATCGAGTTTTTTTACATTAGTTTTCACTCGTACGTCGTATCGTATTTTTGGTACTTCTGGCCATGTAAAGAACTGCTCGTTACAAGTATTATCATACAGCATTGCTCTCAACCGGCAGAAACAAATAACAAATAATCAGGTCCGAGTGCTACTTCGTTGGGTCGACATACACAAAGCAAAAAAAAAAAAAAAAAAGTGAAAAACAAAATAATAGTGCCAAAAAAAGGGAGATAGTGACGATGCTGGGAGTCGAACTGCGGCCATCAGATTCACAGTATTACCTACTACCTGCTCGTATATGTTTGCTATGTCAGGAGGTTGCTTATATTTTCGGTCAGACTGGTACGTATGTATGTACAGTACATATATACATGCCTTATTTATAGGACTGGAGTTCTGTTTTGGGGACAAATTACTTAGAATTAGTGTGGATTGTCCCCAAAACGGGACTGCAGTTAGTTCTAAAAGGGTTAAGTTCAAAGTCTACAGCAGCAATTATTTTATTACTATTAATATTACCAGGGACCATAGTAAATAGGACCAAATAAATATTGTTAAATAAAAAGGTAAATATAGGTTTTTGTGTATAGGTCCTATTTATCATGATGATGATGGTCCTTCCTAAAATACTGTAGCGAGAGTGCTCGACAAAAATGTCAAAATGAAAAAGCAAATATTTTTGTAAAAACGACTGCGTTGGGATTTAGTTGTGGACGAAACGACGAAAAACGATTTTTTTCCTATTTGCTTTTTACTTGGTTTTAGACCCCCCCCTCCAGTATATTATATATTTATGGGTTGGGTTGGCGTCGCCTGGCGACGACGCTGTAAAACATGCCTCTCACTGCGTGAGCTCGACAACCAGGGTGGTACCGTTTTTTTTCTTGTTTTTTTTTGCGGTTACCCAAGGCTGGCGGTCGAGTAGATCATTTGTGCGGGGTGGGGAACCTCAACTCCGCACAAGGGGAATGATAGTATCACGTAGTGTGTATATGGTAAGGCACCCAGAGGCAGATACATAGCAAAACCCATCATTGCTGTCTCTGGAAGTGACCACACCAGATATTAAATTAATTCATTGGAGGCTGTCGTCCACATGCAAGTCCGCCTCAGAGGCGGTTCTTAGCAGGATGCAGCTCAACCTCCATGCGACTCGCCCAATGCCTCACGGTGCTTCGCGCTTGGTGCAAGCAATGTCTGCCTGGTTGGTGAAAACCCAACGTGCTCCGTCCCGGCATTGTAGGGATGCGAGGGTCTATGGTCATACAACTACGGCCGTGCACGACATGATGAGTAACCCCCCCCCGGAAATAGACGACATAGAGAACACCACCACGAGCGATGACAGCGATCGTAGGCTACTAGATATCGACCATCATGTAGGAACCTCCTTATAGTATAAATGGGCATCCACACGAGAGGACCTACCTGAAGAAAAAACAGTTTTGTGGTCGATTTTGTCAAGGTGTGGTCAAATAATATGATACTGTACCCGAAAAAACGTCAAAACAAGCGCGTGTCGGAAAACGAAGTTATCACGTAAACCGGTAAACCTGTGGCTACACATCGATGTTTGATTCGCCAAATCCAACAAGGTACAGTTTGGACCACGCAAAAATCCAAACGACGAAGCATTTGCTGCCATATACTTCCATGTGGTTCCTTAGTATTTTCGCCTGCTGTATCCTAAGGTACTCTGATGGGATTTCCGGAACGAATGTTAATGTTCTAACCGCGGAGCCTTCTGAGCTGCCTTGTCGTGATCCCTCTGTCCCTCTCCTCCTGCCCCTGGAAACGCGAATTGCACGAAAAAAGGCGTCCCTCATGACCGGACGAGACTCATTCCGCACGGGGATGCAGTTCGAGGAGCTGACCAACTTCATGCCGTGGGGGTTACCGCTGGACGAGGTTACCCTTGCGGAGCGCTTCAAGCATGCCGGGTACTCCACACACATGGTGGGCCAGCCGCCAGTGCGCAGCAGATATAGTATAAGCTGTCGCTAGAGACTCGCGTAGGAGTACATTGTTTATTTAGGTTATCACTACATCGTTAAACTTGTGTGCGTTGGTGAACTGTACGTGTCATAATTTAATCGTAGATGTTGGTCGTAGATTTGGGTGGTCGTAACCCGCCTTTCTTTATATTCCAGTGAAGCCCGGCCTATAGCCACAGCTCGAAAGAGGGCCCTGCTTTTGTTTCACGCCATGTAAACTAGAAGCTTGCATTCGCTCGTGTTGAATATCACACGTCACGCTGGCACTTTCGTGCTCTTGTTCGCTCGTCGTGCTTCATCCATCCATCCATCCATCCGTCCTCGTTCGGCAACACCAGGTAGCGGTATGTTGTAAGGTCGGGTACATTCTTTTTCTTCCTTTTTATTATCATCGCTGTTACCCTTCAGCTCAACTCCTGGAAGACATTACCCTCAGACCTCAACAGCCTCCTGGATAAGTATTTATCATGGGTGCCCCCCCCCTGTTGTGTCTGTTGTACATAATGTATCCTCTTTGTTATACTCAGAAAAAAGTGTCCAACTTTTATACCAAGCAAATTGTCCACAAAACGTGGGTGCAGTTAGTTGTTGTCAGGTGTGAGGAAGGGGTTTCGTAATGAACGTGTTTTTGCACCCCATGCCCTGGCCTCCCCATATTGATTTGCTGAGGATAGTTGAACGGCCGTCCTCCATCACTAATCGACACTGCTGCTGCTGCTGTGTGCAGCGGTCAGCGCCTGTACGGCCACCCCGCCATCAATTCATTCGATGCTGTCATCCATTTGCAAGCAAGAAAGTCCGCCTCGCAAGCGGTTCTCCGTAGGATGCAGCTCGTTCCTTCTTGCGTGCGACTCGCGCCGAACACCTCACGGCGCTCCGCGCTTTGTGCAAGCAATCAATGTATGCCTGGTCGGTGAAAATCCAGCGTGCTCCGTCCCGACATGGTATAGGGATGTGACGGTCTATGGTCATACGACTACGGCCATGCATGCCATGAGTACACCCTCTCCGCCCTCCCCCATGAAATAATGACGCGTGTGTTGAGGCTCTGTCTCTGTGGAGAGCGATGGCAGAGGTGGCACCGAAGTGTCTGTAAAGATCACTTGTGAAGAAGAAGAAAAGTCATGGTTTGAAAAGGCGCTTATGTGGCCATATTGGAAATAAGATTGATCTGAGAGATTAATGAAAAGGGAGAAGAAGAGAAGAGAAGAGGAGTAGAGTAGAGAGTAGAGTGATCGAGGTGGGCGATGCCTGCACCTGATCATCTCGGTACAATGCCCATGCTACGAACAGTTACATTCTACCGTAGTGTGTACCGTTCCCTGAAATGTTCTCAATAACGTTTATAGTAACGTTCTAGCAACGTCCTCAGCATCGTTCCTGATGGAGATGCTTTGGACATACGATAGAGCGCACTACGAGCAAGACAAACTCGTAATCTATCCGCTTATTGCATTTACCCGAATATCTAAACTAAGATACTCATCATAAACTCGTATCAGTGCGTAGTGACTGCACATCACAATAATATAGACACGTATGGATCTCAACGTCCATATGCTAACACGCCCCCGTGATGAAAGTCAGTAGCTAGAGTAACGCTCACGGTGTTGAAACCTGATACTCAAAAATCAAAATGCACGAATAAATAATGAAATAATGGTATATACAACTATTCAGTCCTGCGCGATTGCAGCGGCAATATGGAAAACAGTAGACACAAAGTTCACTACATATTCAGTCCCGTGTGATGACGGTGGCAATATGGTTGTACTCATGTCAGAAAAGCTATTCGTGGTTGTGCATGACTACTGAGTCATAAACTACAATGAAAAGCGTAGAAAGTTATCTGCTGTACTTGTAACCCGCCCCCTCAATTGAATACTACAATGATAGAGCTACGGAAATAGTACGTAAACGTGCAGAAACAAAGAAATGTCGGTGGGTGTGTACCCAGACAAAAATATCATTGACCTACTGTATGCACCAATACATGTGAATACTCATTTGTCCAGCAGTCAACGTTGGATAGTTGAAGAGACATTTGATAAAACTGGGACGTGTGTCCAGTGTGGAGTATAGACGGGCGAACGTACTCATATGAACTCTACAGAGTAGTACCGGGTGTACGCAAAGTCAAAGAAGAAAGAAAATCGTGGTGTAAATACCACCGATGTATACCCTAGGAAATAAGCGTCAATCCGTATGATGAGTGTTCAACGCGCCCCTGAATTGACACCTAGAACAACATGAAATCGAAGTAGCAAACTGATGACGTTCGTTCAGTACAGCGACAAAGTGTACTATTCAGTTGTGTACATGTATGTACGTACGTACTCGAAAGAAGTTTACGAGTACAGATAGTACCGCAATATACTACGTTGGGCGTAGTCGTATCGCAAAATATACTCGTGGTGTTTTCGTGTTGACCAGCGAGCTATATCCTAGCAAAGTAAGAAAGTATCTGATGTGCTTGTGCTACGCCCCCCCAATGGATCCTAGGACTCAGAAATCGACTCCTTGTAGTAACCCTGTCGAACGAATTTATTAATGAAAATCGATGAAGAGAGTCGATGTCGATACTGTCGGGTAGATGATGATCTTCTGATTTTTGGAGCAAAAATCATATTCCTCCGCACTTTAAAACTTGAAATTTCTTCGAATGTAGAACGTGACGAGCTCTCTGGGAGACGTCGTTGCGTGGTACCAGTTGGTGCGTAGACCAATATCGAGGCTCGTAACCTGAAATAATGACGCGTGTGTCGAGGCTCTGTCTCTGTGGAGAGAGATGGCAGAGGTGGCACCGAAGTGTCTGTAAAGATCACTTGTGAAGAAGAAAAGTCATGGTTTGAAAAGGCGCTTATCTGGCCATATTGGAAAGAAGATTGATCTGAGAGATTAATGAAAAGGGAGAAGAAGAGAAGAGAAGAGGAGTAGAGTAGAGAGTAGAGTGATCGAGGTGGGCGATGCCTGCACCTGATCATCTCGGTACAATGCCCATGCTACGGACAGTTACATTCTACCGTAGTGTGTACCGTTCCCTGAAATGTTCTCAATAACGTTTATAGTAACGTTCTAGCAACGTCCTCAGCATCGTTCCTGATGGAGATGCTTTGGACATACAATAGAGCGCACTACGAGTAAGACAAACTCGTACTCTATCCGCTTATTGCATTTACCCGAATATCTAAACTAAGATACTCGCATACTCGTATCAGTGCGTAGTGACTGCACATCACAATATAGATACGTATGGATCTCAACGTCCATATGCTAACACCCCACCCCCCCTCCCCCACCTTCACCCCCTGTCCCCTGTCCCCATGAACCCTACCGCCTTCACGACCCCCGAATGACGAATGGTTGAACGCTTTCATTTTTTCCTTCGAGGGAGGGTGGGGAAGTGAACCCAGGGGTCGTTCACAGAAGACTACTACCCGTTCAACAGGGGGTTCGACACCTTTCTGGGCTACCTGGGCCCGCAGGAGTCATACTACGGTCATGACAGGTGAGAGCAAAACATATAAACGCTCATTTTTTTTGTCAATGTGATCGTCAATATATATACCATATACCAGGTACACATATATACCAGGTACTTCGTATATGTATTGGAACCTGTTTGTTTGTTTGTTTGTTTGTCGTTTGGCGTCACATCATGAGAGAATGAGTGCGGATGCGAGTGTGGGTTTGATAAATACTCCTACGTATACCACAGGTGTGCCACTTTATCGCTCGATTTTATGGTGTTTTTCGTGTTTTCGTGTCTTGAACCCTTTTTCTATTATTGCTTCGAAAAATAACCCCAAATTATCTAGGTAATATTCTGTATCCAAAACGTAAGGTAGGGGCAGTGCTAAAAGGCCCATCGATATCGTGTGCTCGATTTGCTGCCGTCGTTTTTTTTTTTGCTTTCACTCCTTCCCCGACCATGTCGCCAACCAGGCCTGTCTGGTATTGGTCGTCAAAACCGCGAAAGATCGGTCACAAAAAAAATGGAAACACGCATATTTACACCGACGTCGGATGTGGAAACAAAGACGGGTACATGGACTACGCGACGAACACAACACGCCAGGTGCGTTCACTAACAAAAAACGATTTTTATCTTATCCCGCGGCTGTTTACACAGGTGGTGGCTGAACACGCATGCTACGGTAGCCTGCATGCAGGTGCACCATCCATTGTTTTTGCCTCATAAGGGTGGTCACTTGAGGAGCACTATACCTCACCCAAAAACTGATTTTCGAGGAAAATACCAATCCTACCCGATGAACAATCACATGGCCTCAGTATGAAACGAAACATATTTCAACACAAGAACGAACGACTGACGATTTTGGGTTAAGAAGCCCCGTCTTTCAAAAATATTTCCACCCAAAAGGTGCTATCTCTATCGTAGCACGCGTCCGAAAGCACCCCCCCCCCTCAAAAAAAAAAAAAAAATATATCTCGTAGATCCGAGAGGTGGACAGCCCTCCAGGGCGATCATAGTCACGTTGTTCGTTGTCTTGGGAAAGCTGGAGCGACGGTTTGATTGGGATTGACTTGAGCATCAGCCCCAGACGGCACCAGTGCCACGCCTACATGCGGTTCGTCACCCGCGCCAGCAACCCCTTCAGCAGTGCCGTCAGCCACCATCATCTGCTGTCAGCCCCACCATCTAACCTCGCCCCCCCCCTGCTTGGTGCTAGCAATGCCTGCCTGATCAGTGAAAACCCGACATGCTCCGTCCCGGCATTGTAGGAATGCGGGGTCTATTGGTCATACGCTAAGCGGCATTAGCATGAATAGTAAGTTACTGCGGCCCCCCCCCCGACACTGCACAATGTGGGCGAAAGCCAAACATACATGCTTGTGGAGGCGTTGAACAATAGAGCGCACCATTATTAGGCGTACGCACCGAATTGAGAGGTTGTCGACACCTTGCGCGGTTTGCCAGAATGTTCAATGTCCCCACAATGAGTTTTTTACGTCCACATTACGTAGGAAGGGGGGTGGGGGGCGATCCCTCTCACCTGCATGCTGTGCGCCTGAACCGGCGAACGACCGCTGCGTGCGCTCCGACTGACGTGCTCGTTGGATTGCATCGTCAACTGTAGATAAGGTCGCTTGGCGCACGCACAGAAACGCACGCAAACATTTGTGGCGCTTGCATGAAAGTCGCACATCTCGTTCTTCTGGTCGGAACATAACGGTGTATATATACCCGCACACCCCGACACCTTCATTTGGTAGTAGACGTTAGAAGTTGCCCATGCTGCGAGGGGATATATCACACCCTGGACAGTTCCTATTTCAATAGTCTATTGTGTCTATGATCATTTTTGGGTGTTGTCTACTAATTGGAATTGCCCAACCAAATAATTTCGATTGAAGTACATTCATTGGAATTGTCCGGCTAACGGACGTTTTTAACAACGCGTATTTAGCAAATAAATTGCCAAATTTCCATTTTTTGGCAAGTTTTACTTGCCAAAATAGCAAAAAACTTGCCAAGTTTTTTTCCGGATATTTCCGTAGCTGTTCGTTGGCAAGTTTTTGGAAATTCAAATTTGCTATTTCACTTGCCATTTGCGACCAATCACGCCTACCCAAGACCATGCGAACCACACGCCGTTGCGCTAGACGCACGAGCTGCAGCAACACAGGAAGATACCGAGGGTTAGATGGTGGGGCTGACAGCAGATGATGGTGGCTGACGGCACTGCTGAAGGGGTTGCTGGCGCGGGTGACGAACCGCATGTAGGCGTGGCACTGGTGCCGTCTGGGGCTGATGCTCAAGTCAATCCCAATCAAACCGTCGCTCCAGCTTTCCCAAGACAACGAACAACGTGACTATGATCGCCCTGGAGGGCTGTCCACCTCTCGGATCTACGAGATATACTTGGATCCGTCTCCAGGCCACCCATGCCTCGACGAGGGTGTCGTCTAGCTGTCCGATCCTTGCTGTACGGGGTTTGATAAAAAAACTGAAGGCATTACGTGGCTCAAATACCAAGTTTCTTGCCATTTCATCGTGTCTGTCGATAGAAAGTATTTTCCAATACTTGCCAATATGCTGTTGCCAAAATAGCAAGTTTTTTGCTATTTGCTCGTGTCGTTAAAAACGGCCCTAATTCATTTTGGATGCTGCTGTCTACTAATTGGAATTGTCCAGACAATTGATTTTGGGTGCTGTCAGTTAATTTGAATTGCCTGGGAAATTATTTGGAGCATTCGCATTACAATAAATAGTCTATTGTAGCTACAATTGATTTCGGATGCTGTCTATGAATTGGATTTGCCCAACCAAATGATTTCGATTGAAGTATACTAATTGAAATTGTCCGGGCAACTGATTTTGGGTGCTGTCTACTATTAATAATTTGAATTGTGTCTACAAGTGATTTCGGGTGCTGTCTATTAATTGGAATGGCCGAGACAATTGATTTAGAAGGATATCAATGAAAAGCAATCGTCCAACTAAATGGTTTCGAGTGATGTCTATGAATTGGAATTGCCCAGTCAAATTATTTCTGGTGAAATCTATAAGTCGGAATTTTCCAGCCAATTTGTTTCGAGTGCTGTCTATCAATTGAGAGTGTCCAACCAAATGATTTCGAGTACGGTCTATTAATAGGAATTGTCGAGGCCAGAAAAAATGATCGAGCACTACCAATTGGAAGATCAGGACAAACCCTATTGAATCAACCAAAACAATATTTGGAAGATCAGGACAAAAACCTATTGACCAAACCACTCCTATTTATAGAGGCAAGGCCTTAAACTAATCGTTGAAACAGTTTCAATTGAAAGGTCGGGGCAGAAACCTATTGATCCAGCCATTCCTACTAATAGACAAGAACATAAACGGTTTCTTGAAGCAATTACAATTGGAAGGTCAGAGCAGAAACAGTTTGATTGAACCATTCCAATTAGTAGACAAGACCAGAGAACAATTGCTGAAACAATATCCATTGGAAGGGCAGGGCACAAAACTATTGGCCGAACCATTCCTATTAATAGATGCACCACGAAAGCAATATCTCGACAAATTCCATTCAAATGGACTCCCGGGAGATCTATTGTAAAAGCAATCGTAGTCCATTGTGGGTAGGTCCCATATCCTATTGAAGGAATAATAGCGTATTGGAGTCTTCGAAGCGAAAAAGCTGCTAGAGACAACTCCAGTTATTTAACAGAGCTCTAAAACAATTGCCTAAGCAGTTCCAATGAGTAGGTGGACTGTGATATGTTGTTGTCTTTGCAATTCCAATTGCAATGATATGTTAGGAATCAATTGTCCGCGTCATTTCAATTAATAAACTTTTCGGTGGGTCTATTGTAGGCGCAATAGTCTATTGCGATGTCTATTGTCCAAGGCTTAAGCAGAAACGGAATGTAATCCGCCGCCACATGTTTTGTCCGAGATATTTAATTTAATGGGCATCCTCCGAAATATGTTGTCTGGTTAACTCCGGTCTAGTCAATTCCAATTATTAGACTGCCTCATGAATCAATTGGCCCGGCAATTCCAATCGCTAGACAGCCTTATGAATCGTTTGATTGTGCAACTTCAAGAAATAACATCCTCATGCATCCATTCCTATGTCAAATTCCCATTGAAGCGTCCGGAATCAATTGACCGGCAACATAATATTGCAGTATTGTCTATTAAATGGAAATGCCTGATTGTCTGGACAATTTCTTTCGAAGCCTGTCAAATAAACGAAACTGCCAGGGCAAGTATTTACAAAGATGCCTATTAAATGGAATTGCCCGCGCAATTAATTTAGAAGGATGTCAATTAAATGGAATTGCCAGCACTATTGGTTCAGAAGTATGCCTATTGAATGGAATTGTCAGCACAATTGGTTTAGAATGGTTTAGAAGGATGTCAATTAAAAGTAATTGCCAGCACAATTGGTTTAGAAGGATGGCTATTAAATGGAATTACCAGGACAATTGGTTTAGAAGGATATCAGTTAAATGTAATTGCCCGCGCAATTGATTTAGAACGATGTCAATTAAATGCAATTGCCAGCACAGTTGATTTATAAGGGTGTCAATTAAATAAAATTGCCGGCACAATTCTCACCGACAATATTATGCTGCAATAGGCTATTAGGGTTACAATAGAACGGGATAGTAAATAGCAATAGACTACGACAGGTTCAACAATGGAGTATCGTCGACAACTATTAATGTCAATTGCTTCGACCATTGACGTGGCTGGTTGTATATTAATATGAATATAAATTGAATGGGCAATAGGGCCTGGTGAGGCCGTGTCTTAACGCCATTCGACAGGTTGGAATGGCTGGAACGGAACGAGATTATTCACGTTCGTTCGTTCCATTCAATGCTGCTTTTTTTGCGGTTTGTGTCCGATCGACTTTTTAGGCACCCGATCTTGGAACAGGCCGCAACATAAAGTAACCCATGACATATGCCTCGGGACTGTGCAGCTGGACTCTAGGACAGGGGTACCGTCACGTAGGCAGCGAGTGCTCTTGGTACAGAGGATAGCTTCACACGCAAATAGAGCGCCTGTCATGCCTCAGACCAAGCAGTGCTAGCCATCCAAGTGGCACCCTGGGGACAAATCTAGAAGGTATGATATCGCCGTCGCGGCTCCACGAGGTATCCTGGTGCTTCTGTAAACATCGGTCCAGCGTTTTTGCTAGATGTCTATCGCCACAGTCTCGTTCGCCACCCGAATTTTTCCCTCGTGAGCCTCCTGTACAGACCATGGCCGTATCGCGTGGCTCCTACCGCAGGCGAGACCTGTGGCGTCTGCACGTGCTCCATCGCGTGCTCCCATGTCATTTAATTTTGCTCCATACCTTGGTGGGCCTCCCAGCAAGTGTCGCAACCAGTTGCAACACTTCCAGCACCAATCAACTGCCGTAAATCTCGTTCCAAGTGAGCCGTTCGGTCCTGCTGAACAAGGATTACTGTTTTGACAGATACGCTTCCTCTTTACAAATTTACGGACAGCTTGGAACGCTTGGAATCTGTTCGCTTGATTTTTTCTCAATATCCAATCAGCTCCACTTCTTCAGGCAACTAATTTTACGTTCGTTCCGTTCCAATGCCCGCGAAGTGAAGTTAAGACACGCCCTGAGTTTATATTAATAGAAGTTGTCTGTACGATAGCGCTCGATGCGTTTCAATTAAATGGAATTGAGGACCATAACAGACAGTCAATTGTAATGGGAAACTATTAATAGGCAATTAGACTATTGTCTACCAGGTATTGTCCAGAGTGTCAACAGTCTAATTGCCTATTAATAGTTAATAGGCAATTAGACTGTTGTCTACCAGGTATTGTCCAGAGTGTCAACAGTCTAATTGCCTATTAATAGTTTCCTATTACAATTGACTGTCTGTTGTGGTCCTCCATTCCAATTAATTGGGACGCATCGAGCTCTATCGTACAGACAATTGCTATTAATAGAAACTCACCAGGCCATATTGTCCATTCAAATTATATTAATATACAACCACAGGTACGTCAATGGTCGACGCAATTGGCAGTAATAGTTGTCTTCGATACTCCATTATTATTATCATATTTGCGATCCGACAATGTGCAGCATGAGCTTCAACGTTAATCATTTTTCTTTTAGGCTTGTCGTATTGCCTGTTGTTGCTTCTGAACGGGGGCACGACAGCGATGCTACAACCCCTCGCATCATTTGCTTCGTTTACTTTGTTTCACTTATTTATGTTACCGTGATCGCTTTTGCCTTTGTTTCTCCGCCTTCCGTATTTTTCCTAGGACTTTCTTTGGTGGCTTAGCTACGTACGTATTCATTTTTTTTGTCATTCCCCGTTCTCTTTCCGGGACTCTCGTGTGTTACACGAGAACGAAACGGAATTGAGTTGGAAGTGCCACGTACCCGTTGTATGGGTGGCGCCCAAGGGAACGGAGACGGACGGTGGGGGGGTTCATAGGGAAACCAGGACGGACGAAAGCAGGAAAGAGACGGCAAACAGAGTAGGTGCCAGACCGACTAGCTGGTAGAACCTGCCTGTACTACGGGCACAAACCTGCCTCAGCTGGCCTTTGGTGTGCTCCGGCTGGCTGTCCTATCCTGTCGTTCTCAGTCTTGCTCTGTTGGCGCTGTTTCGGTTCATTTCATTTTCTTTCATTTCATTTGGTTCTTATTGGAGGTCGCATCTCCTCTGGGAAAAGCACGACACTTTCTTTCTTTCTTTATCATGCTTTTTATTTGGTTGCTTGATTGCTGATTTGCTTCAGTATATTTACTTTTTATTATTTTTTCTTTTCGCTTTTTTCTGTTTTCTCTTTTTATATCTTGCATGCACCTAGATTGCTAGCAGGGTAGGTGTTGCCTGTCGTATATGGCGTTGCATTGTCTGCTCTGCTTACTGCACTGAGTGTAGTATCTCTGTGTCGTAGTTTTGTGACCACAGAACTGGTACCTTTTTAGGATGAAGAATCGGCACGGACACTGGGTGTGCTGGATGTCGACGGGTAGAAAGGAAGGTTTAATGTGAAGAACACACACACACACTCATAACATTCCCGAAAGCAGAAACCCACTGAAACAAAGGAAACCTATCTATGCGCAAAGTCTAACTTCCTTCTATGTCTACTTCCCGCTAAGCTTTATCCACAATTCTCTATTTATTTGTTGTCCTTCCTCCTTCTCAATATGCTCCATTGTTGAACCCGTCGTAGTCTATTGCAATTTACTATCCCCTTATATTGTAACGCTAATGGCCTATTGCAGCATAGTTTCGGTGATAATTACCCCGGCAGTTTCATTTAATTGACATCAGGGCATTAATTAGTGGCTCGGCCTCTGTTGCGCGCCGCAGGCGCGCAAGCCCCCCGCAGGGGCCCCCGGAAGGCCCCCCGGGAGCCCCCCCCCCTGGAGAGCCCCCGAAGGGTCCCCGGAGGACTCCCGGAGGGCTCCCGGAGGGCCGCCGGAGGCGAAAACATTGCGATCTATGCGCGAATATACGCCTCAAAACTAAGTAAAAAGCCTTTTAATTTATTTTTGGCTACGGCGAATAGAAACAAGTACCTCAAAAAGAATAAGAGCCTACGGCGAATAGCAAAAGGTGGCGAATTTTTGTTTTCGACTATGGCGAATAGGACAAGGGGCCTAAAATATGTTCAATTACGACTAATTATTAAGAAAAAAATACCCCCAATTTTTTTTCTCGCCTCCGGCGAGAAATAAACGCGCAACATTTGTTTTCGCTTGCGGCGAAAAATGTTGCACGCCCAAAAACGCGTGTTGCGCTGCGCGCAACCAGCCTCGCGGTGACTGTTGCGGAAAACGGATATTTTGGCCAAATGTTGCGCCAGCGCAACAGCGCAACACCTAATTAATGCCCTGATTGACATCCTTATAAGTCAATTGTGCTGGCAATTCCATTTAAATGACACCCATTATAAATCAACTGTGCTGGCAATTCCATTTAATTGCCATCGTTCTAAATCAATTGCGCGGGTAATTACATTTAATTGACATTCTTCTAAACCAATTGTGCTGGCAACTCCATTTAATTGACATCCTTCTAAATCAGTTGTCCTGGCAATTCCATTCAATAGGCATACTTCTAAACCAATTGTGCTGGCAATTCCATTTACTTGACATCCTTCTAAATTAATTGCGCGGGCAATTCCATTCAATAGGCATCTTTCTAAATACTTGTCCTGGTAATTTCATTTATTTGACAGGCTTCGAAATAAAATGTCCAGACAATCAGGCATTTCCATTTAACAGACAATCCTGCAATAGTATGTTGCCGGTCAATTGATTCCGGACGCTTCAATCGGTCGCCCCGGTGGGCTAGCAGGTAACCACGAAGCCTGTTAGCGTCAAGATCGTGAGTTCGAGCCCCCCCGAGTGCATACTCGTAGAGACTTTTTCTCGCAAGAAATATCTTGACTAGCGGAAAGCGCGAGAGCGTGAGTTAGCAAAGTTCGATGAAGATCGACGAGCGTTGGGAAGGCTGAACCCGCTGCGCTCTGCGCGATAAAATCAAGGCAAGAACCGTAGTGGGGGAGGAGGGGGAGGAGCCTACTTTGTGACCCCGGATCTGAGTTACGACTAGGGAGGGAGAAAGACAGAAGTGCGAAGATAATAAATGGGATGGAAAAAACAAAAAATAAAAAATGGACTTTGACAAATCAATGGGTGCAGGAGGATGCTATTTCTTGAAGTTGCAAAAGCAAACGATTCATGAGGGTGTCTAGCGATTGGAATTGCCAGGCCAATTGATTAATGAGGCACTATATCATGAGGCAGTCTATTAATTGGATTTGACTAGACTGGAACTGACCATACAACATATTTCGTAGGATGCCCATTAAATTAAATATCTCGGATAACAAAACATGTGGCGGCGGAATCCTGAACAATAACCCCCAAACATGAGCAAGTCGAAAAACTCCTGGATAACTGTAACGAAGGATAAGAGCTATTTTAGACGCACGCACTCATGTCTGCAATTCCTTGTCCCCAGTCTCTCACCGCTTCTAGTTCGTTTCCTCCGTGAGTATGCTTGCAAATAGGCTCCTCCGTTTCTTCTCCCCACAGCTTCCTGCACAGACCAGTCTTCAGCCTGCGAACTCCTGTCTCGTCTCAAGCCGTCCTCTTCTGCTACACAACAGAACTCCGTATGAAACCTTCAACAATGCCTTACTGTAACTATCGCGGTACTCGGTCTCGCTTCGCAGTCACTCAAGCTCAATCACGTTCAAGTTCTCTTCCGTTTTTCCCTCTTTGGTTTGTGTGTTTTGGTTTTGTTTTTGGACTGAGAGGGAGCGGAGCCTTCTGGGCTGGCTGGAGTTACACGGTCCTAGGAGGCATTCCGCTACGTACGTACTTTACGTTACGTACCTCTAAATCCGCCGCAACATAACTACCCCCCCATTCATGAGCACCAGCATGAGCATCGACTTGTTTGTTTTCATTTTTTCCCCCGAAACTCGTTATTGTTTCAGCAATTATTTTCTGGTCTTGTCTACTAATTGGAATGGTTCAATCAAAATCGTTTCTGCTCTGACCTTCCAAATGTAATTGTTTCAAGAAATTATTTAGTTCTTGTCTATTAATAGGAATGGTTGGATCAAAAAGGTTTTGCCCTGACCTTTCAATTAAAATTGTTTCAACAATTAGTTTAAGGCCTCGCCTATCAATAGGAGTGGTTTGGTCAATAGGTTTCTGTCCTGAATTTCCAAATTAATGTTTTGGTTGTTTCAATAGCGTTTGTCCTGATCTTCCAATTGTTAGGATGTTTCTTAGGGAAGTTCGATTTGTTTCAGTTCGATTTTGTTTTTCAGTCCATTATTGATGTTTTTGACCGGGAACGCGGGCTAATCGGCCGTGCGCTTCTCGGGATGAGTGCGCCCAAGATCTCAGAGGTATCCAACGCAAAAATCCGCTTCTCCATCGAAGCATTTTCAAGTTCTTGAGGATTGTGGCATTTCCAATAATATCCAACAAATAGCATTCCAGAAGCACAAACTATTCAAATTTCCGTAATTTCTGACTGGAAAGTACCTTCAAATTATATTTGATGTCTATTGTTCGATTTGTGAAAATGCTGGATATTTCAAACGGCTTCGATGGAGAAGCAGATGTTTTCGTTGGGTACCTGTGGGATGGTAGAATAATGCATTCCGAGAAGCGCACGACCCTTTCGACGGCGTTCCGGGTCAAAAACATCAATACATGGCCGGAAAAAACAAATCAAACTGAAACAAATCGAACTTCCCTAAGAAACAGCTCATTTGTACTCGATTAAAAAAAAAAATGACCTCGACGATTCCAAGTAATAGACCATACACGAAATCATTTGGTTGGACAATTTCAATTGATAGACAGCACTCAAAGCAAATTGGCTGGGAAATTCCGACTAATATATTTCACTCGAAATAATTTGACTGGGCAATTCCAATTCATAGACATCATTCGAAACCATTTAGTTGGACAATTTCATTTAATTGACATCTTTCTAAATCAATTGTCTTGGCAATTCCAATTAATAGGCAGCACCCGAAATCAATTGTAGGCACAATTCCAACTGGTAGACAGCACCCAAAATCAGTTGCCCGGACAATTTCAACTTTTCATAGTATACTTCAATCGAAATCATTCGGTTGGGCAAATCCAATTCTCCGGTCCAACTGGACCGGAGACTCTGTAACGAAGGATAAGAGCTGTTTTAGACGTACGCACCCTGGTCTCCAATCCACCTGTCCCTAGTCTCTCACCGCTTCGTAGTTCGTTTCCTTTCCGTACATGCTTTCAGGTTGGCTTGCCTCCTTTGTCTTCTGGTATCAACAGCTTCCTGCAAAGTACCAGTCTTCTGCCTGTGAACTCCTCCTCGATCCTCCAGTGCTACACAACAGTTCTCCGTATCAGACCTTCGACAATACCTTGCTGTAACGATCGCTCTACTCAATCTCGCTTCGCAGTCACACACGCTCAAGTTCTCTTCCATTTTTCCCTCGGATTGGTTTTGTGTTTTGGTTTGTTTTCGGACTAACCAAGAGCGGTGCTCTCTCGAAAGACTGGAGTTGCAGTCTTTAGGAAGCATTCCGTTACGTACGTATTTTACGTTACGTACGGGCTAATCCGCCGCAACACCCCCCCAGCACGGTTTCCTAAGAATACCGTGCTAACCGGGCTGCGGACACACTGGAGTAAGAGTGAGGGCCTTTTCCCACACTTAGTCGTGTTTCGATTACCGTGAGGCTCGAATGAGCGGCGTCTACCATTTTAATGGAAAGGCGTCACCCCGGGGGTAGGGACCCTGGGCCTTGCGTTTTTCCGCGTTGGGTCCCAGATCGGTACTGCTGGACTTGCTAGAATTTCTCATCAAGCGCACCAGCTGAAAGCCTCTTATCCAACCACTTCCCGACTTTTCCCGTTAACCCGGGTAGGCCGAGGTCTTGATCCCGTTCGCTAGTCGATCTTCGGCTAACGTCTTCTCCCGCTCTCCATCGAACTCTATTCGCGTTTACAGGGAACCGGATTACGAATTTCCAGTTCTCCTAGCTTTCAGGATCTCACGTTCGTTGAGTTCCTCCCAATCTCCGTCTGAGTACCGAACCCGCCAGTACGGTGACTTGTAGTCGAAGATCTTCGAAAGGTGACGCTTCTTATTTCCTTCAGCGCCCGCGAATTCTCTCCAGATCACGGTCCTCACGGGGTGTTGTTTCAACGCATGTTCACGGTCGATTGCATATCTTTCCTTCCGTGTTAGCATCGAAGACGGCCTTGCCCGACACTCCGCTTCGTGATATGTCTCCCACAGTGCATGGAAAACGTCCAGCTGTAAGGGGGTGAAACTGTCTCGCGTCTCTTCCTCGGACAGCCACTGCGACTCTGAACCATCCACGAATCGCCCCTTTGTCCTGACCCATCACAGCCTCTCTGTCTATTAGGGTATACATAGGCGACGCTACAATCGACGGCTCCGCAAGTGCGAAGTCAACTCCCCATGCCAGGTGAGCAAACTCGTCCTCGAAGTCGTGACGGAGGTTGTCCGGACGTAAGTGGAACATCTTGATGTTCGCTGCTGACGCCCTCCGTCGGCGAATCCCTCGCCCATTCATCGTGACGATGTAGCTGAGTCCTGGTAAGACAACTTCAGTCACCTCCCAAGGTCCGGTCCAGTGCTCGTGGGCTAGTTTATGATGGATCCCCTCTCTTGCCATCACAGACTCCGCCTCTTTCACCAGTACCTTGTCTCCGACAACCACACGGGTTCCTACCGAGGTCCGACCGATTTCAGCATTCCGACTCTCGCGAGTTTTCTGCCTGTCATCATGTCTTTTCAATAGAGCTTCCCGTACATCTCGTACCTCCTTGTACGCTTGACGTTTGTCGGCCACGTAACTGTGCATCCCGCCCCTGAAATCACCACCATCGATCTCGGGGTGCGTAGCATCAAGTTGCGTGCGCGCATCACGACCGAAGAAAAGACGGAAGGGAGTTGGCTTCCCCGGCAAGCGCAGGTCCGGCGTGGTACGATGGATCCACAGTGCCGGCTGTACGTACTCGTCCCATCTGCGTGGCCAGGTCTTGCACAGTTCTCCTAGTGCTTCGTGTAGCCACCCCCCTAGTCTCTCCACCGTCCCCTGCGCACGTGGATGGTTGGCAGGCCCATAGGCGATGGTCACGTTCAACCACTTGCATAAGTGTTGCATCACCTCTGCCGTGAACTCGGATCCCGGATCACTGCGAACATACAGCGGTAGCCCAAAAGTAAGCATCACTTCAAGCAGTTTTTTCGCTACTCCGAGTGCTTCTTTCGTGGGGAGTGGGAAGGCGAACAAGAACTTGCTGGCTTTGTCGACTGCCACCAGTAGAACTTTGTTGCCTGCGTCCGACTTCACCCCCATGTCCTGGATGTCGACTTCGAGTACCTCCCCGGGTCGCAGAAACCTCGCCGGTAGCATGGCAACCCGTTGACTCGCTGATCGCTTGCGACGCCTGCACCCACACGAGAGGACGTAGTCTCTCACGTCCCTGATGAGGGTAGGCCAGCAATACCGACGACTAACCAAGGCTGTAGTTCTCGCCGTCCCTGGATGCCCATAGGTGCTGTGCGCCAGCGCCATAATCCCTGGAACGAGAGATTGGGGAACTGCAAGTCGTGGGACCTTTCCCAGAGGTGCTACCCACAAGAGGCCATTGTCATCCATCACATAATCGCCACCTCCTGTTCCTCGGTTTCCCACTTCCTGGAGTTCTTCCCAAATCCTGCCAAGTACCCTATCTTCGCACTGCCTCTGCATCAGCTGTGGCGTGTCTTGGAGAATAGCTGTCACCTTTTCCAGCATGGGCGGTTCCGACCGCTGGGATCTCTTGGCCTCTTCCCTGATCCGCTTGAACGGCTGCTGGTGTCCTTCGGTGGTTCCTCCAAAGGATCTCGTTGCCGTTTCGGTTTTGGGATGGGCTCTCTCTGCCCCTTGCGTTTGCGTGGACG
This sequence comes from Saccharina japonica, assembly GCA_008828725.1. Classification (NCBI taxonomy): domain Eukaryota; class Phaeophyceae; order Laminariales; family Laminariaceae; genus Saccharina; species Saccharina japonica. Next base: position 31,616 of record MEHQ01003620.1, read on the forward strand.
ATCAACTTCCACTGGTAGCTCAGTAGTAGTGATTGTCTGCGTCGGTGCATTCTCCATCTCCTCCTCCTCAGGTAACGGTGGTTCTGCCTCCCAGACAACCTCCGGTTCCTGGGGGGTGGCCTTCGCCTGCGACCTCGTGACCGCTCTCGTCACCCCTAAGGTTTCTGCTGCTGCGAGGTAATCCTCAAACACCACGCAGGCCAATCCTTCCAGTTCCACGACCTCTGGCACCGGTTTTCCCAGTAAGCCTTGAACAGCTAGTTCAACTAACACTGCTCGTAGCATTGGAGGAGACGTGAAATCTGCGATGACGTTCGCCGCTGCGCTTTCGCTGACCGTCTGCGGGATCACATAGTGTTCCTGTCCTGTGGTGATCTTGGCGTAGTCGTTGAAGTGCAACTCCTCAGCTTCTTCAAGGCGTGCCGTATCCGCTGGGTGTGCGACATACCCTTCGGTTGGCTTTTCCCCCATGATGTGAACACGGTTTAAAGAGATGATGGGTTCGCTGAACGAGTAAATCGCTCGCTCTCCGATACCTCTCTTCAGGAAGTATGGGCCTCGTCGTCCCAGAAATTCCCCCAATTCCTGAACTGGTTGCTTTACCTTCTCCAATCTCCGCTTCCCAACGGCTAACTTCCCCTTCGTGGCAAGGCCTCCCTTGATTCCTACCACGAATGTCCGTTTCCTCCTCCACGGAATCCCTACTGCGCGGCTCCGACCGCTGGGACTCCTTGGCCTCTTTCCGTGATCCGCTTGAACGGCTGCTGGTGTCTTTCGGCAGTTCCTCCAAAGGATCTCGTTGCCGTTTCGGTTTTGGGATGGGCTCTCTCTGCCCCTTGCGTTTGCGTGGACGATCAACTTCCACTGGTAGTTCAGTAGTAGTGATTGTCTGCGTCGGTGCATTCTCCATCTCCTCCTCCTCAGGTAACGGTGGTTCTGCCTCCCAGACAACCTCCGGTTCCTGGGGGGTGGCCTTCGCCTGCGACCTCGTGACCGCTCTCGTCACCCCTAAGGTTTCTGCTGCTGCGAGGTAATCCTCAAACACCACGCAGGCCAATCCTTCCAGTTCCACGACCTCTGGCACCGGTTTTCCCAGTAAGCCTTGAACAGCTAGTTCAACTAACACTGCTCGTAGCATTGGAGGAGACGTGAAATCTGCGATGACGTTCGCCGCTGCGCTTTCGCTGACCGTCTGCGGGATCACATAGTGTTCCTGTCCTGTGGTGATCTTGGCGTAGTCGTTGAAGTGCAACTCTTCAGCTTCTTCAAGGCGTGCCGTATCCGCTGGGTGTGCGACATACCCTTCGGTTGGCTTTTCCCCCATGATGTGAACACGGTTCAAAGAGATGATGGGTTCGCTGAATGAATAAACCGCTCGCTCTCCGATGCCTCTCTTCAGGAAGTATGCGCCTCTTCGTCCCAGAAATTCCCCCAATTCCTGAACTGGTTGCTTTACCTTCTCCAACCTCCGCTTCCAAACGGCTAACTTCCCCTTCGTGGCAAGGCCTCCCTTGATTCCTACCACGAATGTCCGTTTCCTCCTCCACGGAATCCCTACTTGGCTCGCCGATATCTCCGCCTTGTCCACGATGTATGACTCTCGTTCCAAAGCAGGGAGAATCTCGTCGTTCCATTCCGTCGTCCGCAGAAGGTTGCCCAAACATTCGAGTATAAAAACTCGCGCGTCTGAGGCGATGGCAGCTTGGGCTAAGCTACTCGCTCCGGATACTCCTTCCTTCTCTCGTACCCCTTCAAACCTTCTGCAGGCGTCACCGACCACCACGTCTGGCTTCACCTCTCTCAACATGCTTAGGCATTCCTGTGACCCTGTTGTCACCCTGAGTAGCCTCGCACCGTTGTCCAGTCCGTTTGCTCTGATGCATTCCAGTGCTGTCCAGTCCTGGTCTACCGCTCCTCTGACCGTCAGCAATCCTTCCGATGCAAGGATCCTGCCTCCCCCCCCACAGTCGAGCATGACCACCAATGGAAGCTCCGGTGCAATAACAAGCTCGGCCTGTTGAGTATCTGCCTCAGATGAGTCTGCGGGTGTGAATGCGACGGCTGCCAGCACTGCAAGACTTTGAGGACTAGTTTCGTCCACGCCTTCCACTCCTAAGGTTTCGAGGTGTACGCCGTCGAGCACTGGCCCCTGTGGCCCCTTGTAAACGTTTGGCAGCGACTCGTCCCCTGGAACAGAGTCGTCGAAGTCCTCGATCACGTTGCTCTTGTTCGGTAACCGCGACATGGCGTCCGGGAGCTGATGTTGTATCCCCGGCCTCCACTTCAAGATTATGTCGTGCTCCATCAACCTCAGAGCCCAGCGGTGGTATTTCGGTGTGAGGGATTGGCTTTTGAAGAGCCAAGTCAATGCCGAACAGTCCGTGATGAGCGTGAACGTCCGCCCCCAAAGATAGGGTTGGAATTTGCTCACCGCCCACATCAGAGCCTTTAGCAAAAGCGTCTACCTGGACACTGGTACCTCCCGGAACCTCTACGTCTTTCGCAATGCGTAGTTTCCAGTGCAGAGTGCCTTCGTCCTCCCATACAGAGCTTTAGTACCCACGATGAGGGTGATGTCGGCGGCCGGAAACCCTCTTCACCATCGAAACTGATGATACTTCGATGATCAGTCATGAACGCGGCTCCAAGCACCATCGCGTACGGGAGTCCTTTCACTACCCGGAAATTCACACGAATATCTGGTCGACCGGTGCAAAGACCAGCGGTAGCAAGCACGAGTCTACCACTTCCATCGGGGGTACGGCGTTGTTCTTTGGGTTTGCTGCGCTAAGTAGGCCCTTTCCCGTAGGATTCACCAGCGATTTTCCCCGACCATCACGTTACTCAATGGACTCGATGAACTGCCGTGACACGTAGTTTCCTACACCTGCCCCAGTATCCACCAGCATCGCAATCGGAAGTCGCCGGCTGGGGTGTTCGAGAGCCTCCTCGCCGCTCACGGTGCAGCACCGACTCCTAAGCGCTCTTCCGTCCTTCTACCCCCATTTTCTTGACTAGGCGGTAGGCGGTCGACCATGCGTTGGGCTTCTTTCGAAAACCCTCCGGTTATGTCGTATAACGGATTAAGCTGTCCGATCCGCGATCCATCAGTTCCTAGTGGGAAGGGTGGTTGTCCTCCCTGGGGTCCTCACCCCCGCAGCATGGGTTGACCACCCCACGGTGCCTACCACCCCTGAGTTCCCACTGGTCCGATGAATCCTGGCTGTTGTTGACCAGTGAACCCTGACTGCTGTTGACCAGCGAACCCTGGCTGCTGTTGACCAGCGAACCCTGGCTGCTGTTGCCCAGCGAACCCTGGCTGCTGTTGCCGTGGCGGCCTTGGCACCATCGGAGGTCCCCACCGCGATTTAGGATTCGGTTGTGCTCCTCTTGGGGGCTACCTGTGGACCCCATCGTCCTCCGACTCCAAAGGGCTACGGTAGAGGGGGAGGGGCCATCTGATTATACCCGCCTCCCGCTCCTACAGGATTTGCCGGTCCTGTTGCCCCTTGTCCTGCATCACCCTGCGGACCCCATCCAACCTGGCCGCCCTGTGGTGGGCCTTCAGCCTAGTCGCTCCCTGTGGCGGGCCTCCCCTCGGGTAAGATCCACCAAACGGTCTCCAAAAAGGTCCCCCTCTTCCTCCCATGGCCGTTTGATGACCCAGTTAGGTCCCCCTCTTCCTGCCATGGCCGTTTGGTGACCTGGTTATGTTTTTCCCTTCCATCACTCCTCCCCCCCTCCCCGGGACGCCGCCCGTTTCCCTTTGACGAAACCTCTCGCTTTGCTGTCGTGTAGAGCAAGATGAACTCGACGTCGCTGTGTTGTACCCGATGTACTCGACGAGGCTGTGCAGTACACGACGGACTCGACGACGCTGTGTTGTACCCGATGTACTCGACGACGCTGCGTAGTACACGACGGACTCGACGACGCTGTGTCGTACAAGGCGAAGATGGTGTCCAACGATGTAGTCCAGGGAGACGAGTGGAGTCCAGGGGATCGATGGAGTCTAGTGACACCGGGTTGTCTCCATCAAACGGGCATAAACAGTGGCTCGGGACAAAGTGGGCGGGAAAAGGTTTCGAGTACATGTATATCTACCTTCCTGGTTTATTGAAAGTTGTCCACTTATCGTAAAATATATATATATGTAACCTTTCGAAAGCTCGGTGTTGCGGCGGAATGGCATACGTAACGTAAAATACGTACGTAACGGAATGCTTCCTAGATCGGTGTAACTTCCTATCAGTCCAGAGAGTCTTCACTAACATAGTAACGTATGGAATCCCCTAGGTATCTAAGACGCATTAATCTCATTGTAGGCATTAGCTATATCCGTCATTGTTGTACATCCTTTACACATTATCTCAACGAAGTTGGAACAGCAGAATCTATCATTTTGTAAACATTTATTGAGGTATCAACATTCATTCATAGAGTAAGGTTTCAGGGTCTACATATATTCATGTATAACTATTTGTAGTAAATTCCTATGCAGCCTTGGAAGTATTGGTATAGTAGCTCCCCGAATGTATGTACGTACCTCCGCTATATGTAGTAATTCCCATGACGTGTATAGCTCCACTGACATCTGAAATATCATTTTGTTTCCATTGCTTAGTATTAATGAATTCCCTATAATCCTCAAAAGTCCAACGTGCTGTTTTCGAGCTTCCCCCGTTCCCGACTCCCTATGATAATATCTCTAAACCATGTTTCCAATTCCGGTAAGTTCTCGGCATGACAAAGAGCAGCTATAAAAAGTCTTACATTCCCCATACAGAATTGAAAACTAGAACCAATTTGCAATATCGCCACCCCTGAAACATCTGTGAGAGCAACCTTGCAGTGTCTGTAGAATCTGCGAAGATATAAAACCATAGAAAGCCCTTGTCTTGTGATCGTCTCATAGTATGCACCAAGTGTAGGTCAATCAACAAACCCGAACTCCTTTTCAACCCGTATGATAAACGCAGGCACATTCCTATAGTGATTTATCACGCAACAAGTACTTAAACGAAGTCGGACAAACAAAAACGCGACCAAAGAACTTGTACAGTAATTGTTAATCATCCAGACCAATCGATTATTCCGCATTGACTCAATTTAATTCCCAATCCAATCAATCAATCGATCTCTCATACTATAAAAAGTATCCCCAAAAATAACATATATACATATAATACTCTATACTCATAAACATACAGCAGTGTAGGTACATGTATGAGTAAATGGTGTGTAATATTTTTTAAACGAAATCATAAAACGAAACCACAATTTTACTCCGTTCTCACCATCCTGCCTGGACATACATAGACGGACACGTAATTTTTTTAAAACGAGATCATAAAAATAAATCATAATTTTACTCCGTTCTCACCATCCTGCCTGGACATACATAGACGGAACGAGATCATAAAACGAAATCATATTTTTACTCTATTATACACATGCTACTGGCTTAACGGTTAGACATAAACAGACACCCCCCCAGCTTGACAGTAGACAACGCTTACAATTATTATGTGTTTACTATTAATAGCAGGCAGGGATGCATGTACATCTTTTCCAGTTTAAAATTTGAAAACAAATGGTTCACGGTATTATACCCCTGCTTGCTGTATGATAGTATACCACTGCTTGCTATATGCATCGTGGCAGCAAGCAGAAGAGGCGATTTCCATCACAATTAACCAAACATAACACTTAATCGGTCTAACTCACAGCAGCTGCAGCACACCTCGCCACCTCAAAAAAAAAAAAACGCGTACACAAACAAAACAGCAGTGACGTGAAGTGTGTGGACCTGTTCCATTCGAGTATTTTGGTACAGCAGTAGAGCAGAAGAAGAAGCTGCAGAGCACGTAGTAGCTGTTAACAGTTTTGCTTTTGTGACGTCTGTTATGTCCTGTATACGTGTGCCTGACCATTAGCAAGCAGCTACGAGTAGCACAAGGAATACAGCAGGTACGTACGAACTTGGTCTAAATAGTTGTAACAGCTACGAACAATAAAAATTGAAAAAACATCCTGTTTCAGACCCACAGCAGCAGTATGCCAACGATATCAAATTTAGCGTACGTACGTAGTTGCGTGGTTCCGTACGGGAATCTTGGACTTTATTTTCAAGTACAATCTAAAAGCTATTTTCAGATAAGAGCAACAGAGCGACAAGGGCGACAACCCTGTGCAAAGGCAGTGACGTTTACGACATCCTTGAGCAAAAGCAGTACCCTTTTCAGCAGCTACATACAGCGTTCATTGTTCAGGTACAGCTACATGCAGCTTTGTTCAGGTACAAGGGATATCGTACGATGTCGCTTCGAAAAGTGCAGAGCGGTAAAATTGGTTGCAAGGGCACAAGAAAGGAGAGCGGAGCATTTCATGACCAGAAAATCATTCATGTTTAGACTGCCCACTCTATTTTCTATATTATCATGTGAACTTGAACGAAAGATGTTTTGGTTTGCTGCTGTACGTCTACATGAGTCGAGCAAGATTGTCAAACTGTACATGGCCCCACGGAAATCCCAAGCTGAAGCCCCATGTAACGAAGGATAAGAGCTGTTTTAGACGTACGCACCCTGGTCTCCAATCCACCTGTCCCTAGTCTCTCACCGCTTCGTGGTTCGTTTCCTTTCCGTACATGCTTTCAGGTTGGCTTGCCTCCTTGTCTTCTGGTATCAACAGCTTCCTGCAAAGTACCAGTCTTCTGCCTGTGAACTCCTCCTCGATCCTCCAGTGCTACACAACAGATCTCCGTATCAAACCTTCGACAATACCTTGCTGTAACGATCGCTCTACTCAATCTCGCTTCGCAGTCACGCACGCTCAAGTTCTCTTCCATTTTTCCCTCGGATTGGTTTTGTGTTTTGGTTTGTTTTCGGACTACCCAAGAGCGGTGCTCCTCTGGACTGATAGGAAGTTACACCGATCTAGGAAGCATTCCGTTACGTACGTATTTTACGTTACGTATGCCATTCCGCCGCAACAACTCAGCAAGCATAATCCCAAAAGTGAAGCCCGATTTTCAAGATAATAGGCGTGACAAAAGTTGGCCCAGTTTTCAAGTTACTCAGCGTGACAGAAAAGTGACCCCCGAAATCAAGTTGATAAGCGTGACAGAAAAGTGACCCCCTGAAACCACACGACGGGTACCCCCTTGTCCCCTCGACCCTCAAAGCTCGTTCTTGGCGCACAGCAGCGGTGTCGCGACAGTTTTTGCACGCCTCGGCAGCCAAGCACACACCATGGGCCTCGGCCGAGTATCGGCATCTTGGTGAGCGCACGCCGAGCACAGCAGCACGCTCGCCGAGTACCCCTCCAGCAGACCCTGAGAAAAAACTGCGACCACTGGGAGTTCCACATTTATTACTACTATTTTTGAATAGGGGGTGGGGGTTCCTGATGGCTGTGGTGACATGAAAGCAGGCCACGACGGTTGCATGCCATGAAAGCAAGCCACGACGCCTCGCCACCACGTGTAGGAGTGCATGCCACGCCAAGACCAACTGCTGTTGTCGTGGTCGGGCGCCGCGAAGAGACGCGCCGAGTGCGCTGTACTTGGCGTAGAACCCAAGCGTCCGAAGCTACGCTGGCTGACTCTGGTCTGGCGGCGACGCGCCGGGTGCGCTCGAGTCGACCTGTCTTGGTATTTTGTATTTTGACACAACGAAGCATCCGAGCGTTGACTGACTACATGTACTGCTGCTGCTGCTGCTGGTGCTGCTGCTCCTGTAAAGTCTACGAGTACGGAGAGGCGCGCGCCGAGTGCGCTTTCCTTCGTGTCTAGGCCCGAGCCCTCGCCAGCCGACTGTAGTTTGGCGACGGAGAGACGCACCGATCGTCGGCTGGTCGTCGGACGCGAAGCAACGTCGCTGTGTCACCATCCAACTCATCGATCGTGCTGCTGCTGCTGTTGTTGATGCTGCTGCTTGCTTGCTGCGTGGATAACATCTTGAATTTAGAGACCATGCCATTTTTCGATCCGGTCAGATTTTGCACAATCAAGAGGCCGTTTCCTATGCGGTTCGATTTCGAGCTTCAGATTTGTATCTTTCGATCTCAAAAACGAAAGCACCGTCCTACGCGTATGTATGCAGTCCGATTGCGCAGTATACTCCGAGTATCGAGTGAATTTCGTACTCCGAGTACTTGAGAGTATGAGAGTACTGGGGGCCTGAATAGTCGGAGCACTTGGAGTATGAGCAGTACTGAACCCCCAAATACTTGGAGTACAAGGAGTACCCGCAGTAGTATCGGACCCCGAAAAACTCCGAGTACAAGCAGTATCGAGAGTGTTCATACCCGAAATACTCCGAGTACGAGCAGTATCCCGGAGTACGGTATTGAACCCCGAAATACTTTGAGTATACGAAGTACCTGAAGTGTTATATCTCCAATATACTCCTTACTTTATTTACTTCAAGGTACCCGGAGCATCATCTTTCTGTGCAACATTGAAGACAACGAGGAACTACCCCTGAGCCCGCGGGAAAAACGCAGGACAAATACTTGCATTTTTTTTCAGGACTGGGGACTAGCAACGCGAATTATACTCATTTGATTGCGATACTAGCACTTGGACAAAACTCAAACTTGCTCGATAATAATGGCCCTTTCTCAACACCTTATTTTTTAGTAAGACCGGAGACTAGCAACGCGAATGTTACTCATTCGATTGCGATACTAACACAATTAATAGACAGCATCCGAAATCAATTGTAGCCACAATAGACTATATATTGTAATGCGGATGGTCCCAATAATTGCCCAGGCAATTCAAATTAATTTACAGCACCCAAAATCAACTGTAGGCACAATTCCAATCAGTAGACAGCATCCAAAATTAATTTCCCGGACAATTCCAATGAATATTCTTCAATCGAAATCATTTGGTTGGGCAATTCCAATTAATAGACATCACCCAAAAACAATTATAGACACAATAGACATTGCCATAGGAATTGTCCCTGCCTGTTCGTTGTTCGTCAGGACCACACACAAAAACCCCCGCCTTCACTCGTCTTGATGATCGCGTATAGCAACAAATACCTCGTACGACAACGCACAACTTGCGCCAGTTATTCTGGAGTCACTTATTGAAACATCTATCTAATAGATCTTCCGAAGATCCTCTTAGTCTTTAACTTCTACGAATAATTGACTCAATATGTTATGTGCTGCCTATTTCTTAACACTCCCCCTCAATGCAAGTCGCAATGCAAGATGCGAGGATTGTCTCAATGTAAAAGTTACTTGATGGATTGTCATTTTAACGGTGCATCCTCTTCCACCCTCGTATAAATGTTACGTTTGTGAAGGGAAATATAGTTTTAAACGTGTGTTCCTCTCTCACTGTCAATCTTGCAACTGCAATCAAAATACCAACCAAAATAGCACATATCATATAACTTCAATCAAAGTTGTACTGTCAATGTGCTGATGACAGAGAGCCTTGTTGCTCAGTAGCAGGATCTATTGGACATTGGTGCCCGTGAAAACGGTACTATTTCAGCCCAGATGAAAAAAAAAACACATAACTTCATCATTCGTTTACTCCTCTATTCCCGCGAAAGTAGCAATTTAAGAAACCATCGAAACCCCTCACGTTTTGAATATCCAGACTTCTCAACTTTAGGCCCTGAACTCGCTGATCAACTTGAGGAAGTAGTGATGCTTCTGCTTGATATCAATGTCAGCGAAACTGGCCCTCTATCTTCACGCAGGGGGTGGTGATTCTTCCCTCCTTGACTAGCTCCTAGATGGAGAAGTACCGTAGAGCCACGTGCTCAACTCTCGAACTACTGTAGGTCCGATTCCTGCTGCAGACCCAACGTGTTGCCAATGTACAGTGGTACGCTGTCGAAGCGCGTGCCGAGTCTCAGTTCCTTCATCAAGTAAGAGCAGAACACCGCCCCTTCATCGCTAGCGCTGCGGCCACGAGAGCTGCCTCCACAGTGGATTGCGCCGTCAGCTCTTGCAGCCCCAAATTGAAGCTCACTGAAGCGTACGGAAGAAGGATAAAATACGATGACACCGACACGCTTTTATCCTGGTTGTTGCCCCAGTTTTCATCCGAAAGCGCGGTCGACTTGGAACCTCCTTGCTTGTACGTGACGGCAACATCCACCGTCCCGACCAGGTAGCGATATAGGTGTTTGGCTACCACCGTGTGAGCTTTGGACGGCTCATACACTACTCTCGCCAGCTGGTTGATGACGTACAATATTTCATAGCGAGTCACCAGCCAAAGGTACATGTCGCTGCCCGTGACGGCCTGGAAACGCTGTTCCCCCTCCTTGCTTAGAAGCCTCTCTTCCGCCTGTTCCAGCGACAGCTCTTTCCCACACCAGGCGTTTAGGTAGGACTGCAGCTTGCCATACCGTACCCCACCGCGCCACCCCCAGCAGGGACGTGGTGTGGTTCTCCTGGATGGGGGTCACACCGCCCCCTTCTCCTGGTCACGGGTAACGCCCATCCCGAGCACGAGCGACGCGTCTCCCATGTCCGTCATTAATACACGGCTCATCAGCTTCTGCTTGATTCGCCTCAGCACCGGAACACGTGCTACGACAGGGGCACATTTGTTTTTGGCTTTAAATATTTCTGACTGCCGGGTCTCCTTAACTGAGGGAGTACGCACGCCTTATCGTTGGAACTCCATTCGTTTTTTACAGTGTTATTGGTTTTATACGCAGGCCATCGGGTTGCGCTTTCATGTTTTCTCAAAATCAGTTTCTGGGTGAGGTATAGAGCTCCTATACTATAATCAAGTTAGGAGCCCCCGAAAAAACGAAGGTGCGCCCCTACCGTATAGCATATGTCCCGGGAGGTATTTTCCGAGCGATAAATAGAACGTCGTCGGTGTATAGGGTCGGGATGACAATGTGCCGCCCTCCAAGTAGGTGTAGATGCACGGGTCCGACTTAAGCCTCTGAAGCCAACTTCTACCAGGTGTCCATGAATCGTGTACAATCAGTTAGTTGGGTCCTGGCGGAGGTCGTATAGGTTTTTGAAAAGCCCCATCACCCGTGGGACTCCTCGTATCCAGGTATCATCTTGGCACGCACTTCCTCTGCGACGTTGGCTTTCAGAAACACGTTGTTGTAGCTAGCTGGTAACACTTCAGATTTTATTTCGCTGCTATCGCCAGGACCCATCCGGATGCTTTGGATTCTGACGGGGGAAAACAGTTACCGCAATCAATGTCGGGCAATTGCCCTCATCCTAGTACAACAACGCGTCCCTTGTGCGAGTCGTCGACCTTGACCTTGTAGACCCACCTACTGCCAATACCATTGTGTCTCGTAGGAACAGAGGTCACCGGCAGGAAGGTGTAGACGTTGTTATATTTTCAGGCTTGCTACTTTCTTGTCTGAGGCCGCTTTTCACTGTGCCTTGGCCGGTGGGGCCATGGCCTCTCTGAAGGTGTCCGGAATTACTTCCGTTTCCCCCCCCCCGAATATATTTGAAACAACCTTCGCGGAGTAGGCGTATTCCACGGTAAAGTCTGCTCCGTACGTCTCGTGCGCGATGTCCGGCAGGGTCGCCTTGGTGTACTGTAGAACCTCAGTCCTCGGAGCGCAGGCAGCGCTACCACGGGTGAGCAATGTTTGAACGGTCGTTGGCGTTACATATCACAAAATATTGTGATGCAATGTCAACACGTGAACCGCCGGTTCCACCTCTAGACGCAAATGCCCCTGCTGTTGGAGCGGCGGTGATCCAGCCAGTGGTGCTTCCTGGGAGAACCCCGCAACACCGGCTGCCTCAGCCGTTGGAAAACGTCCTCGAGTGAAACTCTCTCCGCTGGCGTTCCCTCGGGCATAGCCCCCTCTGGCGGTGATCCTACAGCTCCTACGGCCAGTATGTCCCTCCTGGTAATCTCACTGACCCTCTCCAAGAGCTCAGCCACCGTCGGATTGGCTGAGAGCCCGATCGCGGTGATGCGGTCAGCAGTAGCACTGGGAAGGGGCTCCAATTTCCAACGCCGAAGTTGTAATGGCGAAGATCGCGCAGAAAGTCGTCGTATGTGCTGTAGTTGTGGTCGCCCATGTCGATTATCGACGGAATAATCTGCGACGGGGTTTCCTCCGACGATGGCGGCAATAGATGCGATAGAATTTCGACGAATATGGCGTTCCTGCTCTTGATGATGCGCCGGGTGGCCAGGCTGTAAATCCGATAGCTTTTGTTGTTGTTGCTGTACCCCACCAATCGTTAAGGGTTCATGACTTTTATATTACATCTCGATGTGTACCGAGGCCCGGGTACCGATGACTCGAAGAAGTCGCAGACCCGGTTCCGTCCAGTAGAATCTTGTACGGGGACTGCATGTCAATCGCGGAGAGCGGCGCCCTGTCGCCCAGAAGTGCCGCCGCGAATATCAGTTATCCCCAGAGAACTTTTGTCAGTCCGCTATCGGCAAGCATGCCCCACACCATAGCTGCTAGAGTTCTTCCAACCCGTTTGGACATACCGACTTGCTGCGGAGTGTTGGTGCTGGCATGTTCGAGCGACAACCCCGTCTGAAGACAATAACCCTGGAACTGCTCACCAATGAGCTCGTTCCCTTTGTCAACCCTCAAAAGCTCAACGTGGAAACCGCTTGGAAACGCCACAGATTGTATCAATACCTTAAACGAGCTGAGATCGTCGTGCTTGGACTTGAGCACGTAAGCTTCCGTCCACTATTGTAGCGATACTCGTCAGAGATCTTGGTTACGTACTTGTAGCCCCCGAATGCCTCTGAGCTTAAGGGTTCCATCATGTATGTGAAAACCAGCTGGAAAGGGAACCTGACCTTGTGATCGGCGGGCTTTTGATGAGCCAGCTAGTGACTCTTGCGCACGTGCACACGTTGCAGTCTGACACAGACCCGTTAAATATCACCCCATGTTTGTCCAGATTCTTCAGGGGCGCTACATGTAGACTCTTGCGGTTGAGGTGCCCTAGTCGCCGATGCGACAGTTTGGCGTCGCAGCCTGCACTGCCAACTCCGTCCCGCTGCTGCCGTCGGTGAGATTCAGCGAAAAAGAGTAAAGACCGTACCCCTGCTCTTGAAGCGGAAACGTGAACTTGTCTGCCTCCAGCGTTGGGTTGTTCGTGTTGAATATGGAGATGACAACGTTACACATCCCTTGCTTCACCGAGAATAAGTTACGCCCTAAGCCAGGCACAACCAGACACAAGAGATGGGTCAAGCGCCGCACTCCTTCGTCAATGACGTGGCCCCGGAACACCCCCTACACAATACCATCCACCCTGCCCCCCCAACGGCGGTCGAGATTGTTTGCGGCACATTCAATACCTTGTAATTTCCCGGTCTATCCTGCAATCCGGGGATGATGGCGTCGTCGAAGTACGGTAGTGCCCCGATGCACCACGGTTCACCAGCACGTTGCTGCAGTCGTTGCTGCAGACAATCTGTGGCCTCGCGGTGAGACTGGCCGTGAGAGTCGGCCCATCCTCCGTACTCTTGATGCCCTCAAGGATTTCGGACTGTTCATTGGTGTTCGTGACCACTCGGACATAAAAGGAGCTGCCGAACGAGAGCCACAGAGAGTGGTTTGTGGCCACCATCCCTAAAGCACGGCTCATAGCCGCCAAGTCCCCCCCCTGGTGGTGTCCTCTCGAAGTGGTCCGGTCCTCCCTTCACCGCACAGCTACGAGTATGAATCATAGATAACCACTGAGCCATCAATCAGTGTTGACTGCTAGCTGATTATGGTGTATCTCTCACAAACCCAAGCACACTCTGGGGGTACAGGAGTCCACCACATTCTTTCAGTGTTTATGTACTTCCACGGAAGTACATTTTCTTCATGACAGTTTGTGGAAGATTCCGTGGAAACTTCCATGGAACTACATGGAAATTTCCACTGTGGGTGCAAATGGAAGCTTCCACCAACTGCCATCATCAGCTGATTTCACAGCCACAATCGGTAGAAGCTTCCAAGAGATTCCATATGCCCCTGTAGACTCCCACCTACTTCCACGACTTTGCTAAACTATCATATTGTCCATCATAGTCCACACCGACTTCCATCACTTCCACCAGCTTCCGTCGGCTTTCATCTACTTCCACTAGCTTCCATGAAGTTCGTTCATAGACTTACATCGGCATTGACTCCCGCTTTTTGTATCTACTTCCATGGAAGTTGCGGGGAGCTTCCACATGAAGCTGGTGAAAGCTTCCATGGAAGTTTGGGAGTTGGTGGAAGCTTCCATTGAAGAAGATTCACTTCCACGGGAGTGAATTACTTTCATGGAAGTGATAGTATTTTACACTGCCAACGGCAGTGAATTTGGAGTAAGTTTGGAAGTAAATTTACTTTACATGGAAAGTTGGTGGAAGCTTCCACGTAAATGATTGGGAGTTTCCATCGTTGGTGATGGACTTGGAACATTACATTACACGCATCTGAGTGGGATCAGGGTGGCCGGTGGGCCTCCGGCGGCTCCGGCGGAAAAGGCTAACTTTATTTCTGCACATATTGGGTGTGAGTAGGGTATGAAATGGGATTAGATCCGGGTGGGATCAGGTCGGGTGGGATCACAGGCCCGGGAGGGGTGTAAGTAGATTGGAGAAGATGGAAGTATTATAGACCTACTTCCATGAAGAAAGTAGACGGAAGCTTCCATGTAAATAAGCTTAGGGTTTCATGGAATTTGGTGGAAGCTTCCACGGGAGGTGATTCCATGGAAGCTTACACACCTTCCATGTAATTACTAATGTAGTCAGTGTGCTGTGATGTACCACTCTGAACCGTAAAATAAGAACCACCATGTGGGGCGGTATCGACCCAGGGGGTGTCTGTTTTCGTCCCCGGGTTATTGGAGTTGTAGTTGCCCGCAAGGATTTCTGATCCGGGGATGCGACGTTATCATCCCCGGGTGCGGTGGGACCTCGCCGTGGCCCCGAGGGGCAACTCACGCTGCGCGCTGGCTCCATGAGAGCCAGCCAACCGTAAATCAGCCCGTGGGGTTGGGGTTTCCACACCTTGTGAGGCGGCATCGAGCCCGGGGATGTCCGTTTTCGTCCCCGGGTTGTTGGAGTTGTAGATGTATGGAAGGATTTCTGACCCGGGGATGGGAATTTATCATCCCCGGGTGCACCGGGATTTCAACGTTGCCCCGGGGGGCAACTCTCGCCGCACGCTGGCTCTATGAGGCCCAGGCAACCGCAAAAAACTCGTGGTATTGGGGTTTCCACACCTTGTGAGGCGGTATCGAACCGGGGGATGTCCGTTTGTGTCCCCGGGTCTTTGGATTTGTTGATGTATGGAAGGACTTCTGACCTGGGGATGGGATCATATCATCCCCGCGTGCGGCGGGACCTCGCTGTTGCCCTGAGGGGCAACCCTCGCTGCGTGCTGGCTCCATGAACTCCAGCGCCCCAGAAAATCAGCAATCAGCCAGTAGGGTTGCACCCCGGCCTCGAAATTTGGAACCGGTAACCGGACCGGATTGTGGGGGGTTCAGACGGAACCGGAACCGGGTACCCGGCCTGCTTTCAGCCCGGGTACCCGGATTACCATGCACTATCTTCTCCCCTTTTAGCGTTTCAGCGGGCCTGGACGGTCCGCAGGTGGCATGGTAAGACGGACGGTGGGAGGGAATGGCTTCATTGCGTCTATTATCTCGATAAGTCATGCTAAAAAAAGAAGATGGAAGGCAGAAGGCTGCCTCTCCAAATACCCGGGGTAAATTTATTTGTTCCGGTCCGATTCCGGTTCCGACGGTTCCGGGTACCCGCCACCGGGTACCCGGTTCTCACTCAGACGGGATGCAACCCTAGTCGCGTGTTGTGCGAAGGCTGTAGGAGAAAAGGAAAAGGGAGAGTCTAGGGGCACAGTGTATGTATAATTCAACGTATATCCCAGTCTCGGGGCCTCCGTAAAGCACAATCAACGGGTACCCGGGTGGGTACCCGGGGTCCAAACTACCCGGGGTAAATTATTTGTCCCGGTCCGGTTCCGGTTCCCGACGGTTCCGGGTACCCGCCACCGGGTACCCGGTTCTCAGTCAGACGGGGTGCAACCCTATCAGCCAGTGGTGGTGGGGTTTCCACATCTTGAGGGGCGGTATCGACCCGGGAGATGTACGTTTTCATCCCCTTCTTGTTGGAGTTGTAGATGTATGGAAGGATTCATGAACCAGGGATGGAACGTTATCATCCCCGGGTGCGGCGGGACTTCAACGTTGCCCTGAGGGGCAACTCTCGCCGCACGCTGGCTCTATGAGGGTCAGGCAACCGTAAGTGTTCCCGTGGTATTGGGGTTTCCACACCTTGTGAGGCAGTATCGACCCGGGGGGTGTCCGTTTGCGTCTCCGGGTCGTTGGAGTTGTTAATGTATGGAAGTATTGCTGGCCCGGGGATGTGATCATATCATCCCCGGGTGCGGCGGGACCTCGCTGTTGCCCCGAGGGGCAACCCTCGCTGCGTGCTGGCTTTATCAACTTCAGCGCCCCGCCAAATCAGCAACCAGCCAGTGGTGGTGGGGTTTCCACACCTTGCGGGGCGGTATCGGCCCGGGGGGTGTCCGTTTTCGTCCCCGGGTTGTTGGAGTTTTAAATTTATGGAAGGATGTATGACCCGGGGATAGGAATTTATCATCCCCGGGTGCGGCGGGACTTCGACGTTTCCCCGAGGGGCAACTCTCGCACGCTGGCTCTATGAGGGCCAGGCAACCGAAAATGTTCCCGTGGTATTGGGGTTTCCACACCTTGTGAGGCGGTATCGAACCGAGGTGTCCGTTCGCGTCCCCAGGTCGTTGGAGTTGTAGATTTATGGAAGGATTTCTGACCTGGGGGTGTGGTCATATCATCCCCGGGTGCGGCGGGACCTCGCTGTTGCCCCGAGGGGCAACCCTCGCTGCGTGCTGGCTCCATGAACTCCAGCGCCCCATAAAATCAGCAATCAGCCAGTGGTGGTTGGGTTTCCACACCTTGCGGGGCGGTATCGACCCGGGGGATGTCCGTTTGCGTCCCCGGGTCGTCGGAGTTGTAGATGTATGGAAGGATTTCTGACCTGGGGATGGGATCATATCATCCCCGGGTGCGGCGGAACCTCCCTGTTGCTCTGAGGGGCAACTCTCGCTGCGTGCTGGCTCTATGAACTCGCAGCGCCCCAGCAAAATCATCAATCAGCCAGCGGTGGTGGGGTTTCCACACCTTGCGGAGCGGTATCGACTCGGGGGATGTCTGTTTTCGTCCCCGGGTTGTTGGAGTTGTAGATGTATGGAAGGATTCATGACCCAGGGATGGGACATTATCATCCCCGGGTGCGGCGGGACTTCGACGTTGCCCCAAGGGGCAACTCTCCCCGCACGCTGGCTCTATGAGGACCAGGCAACCGTAAATGTTCCTGTGGTATTGGGGTTTCCACACCTTGTGAGGCGGTATCGATCCCGGGGATGTCCGTTTGCGTCCCCGTGTCGTTGGGAGTTTTAGATGTATGGAAGGATTTCTGACCCGGGGATGGGAACTTATCGTCCCCGGGTGTCGCTGGCTCCCTGAGCCTCAGCCAATCAGTGACCAACTGATGGTGGTGGGGTTTCCATACCGTGCGGGGCAGTGTCGACCCGGGAAATCGCCGTTTTTGTCCCCGGTTGGTCGGAGTTGTAGAGATATGGAGGGATTTCTGATCCGGGGATGGGAGCCTATCCTCCCCGGGTTTGATGGAAACTCGGTGGCTCTTTTCAGCACCGATGTTCTAGAAAGAGCAAGCAGCCACTGGCATGGATTTGGGCAACCAATCAGCTGCCAGAATAGTAATTCAAAAATTGGAAGTCAGCAGGTAGGCTGGCTAGATGGCTGCCAGAACTGCGTCGGGAATGTGCCACGGCCACGGCTCGGCGCGGCATGGGACCCTGTGTTCTGCGGGTTGTGGCACCCAGCCTCCCTACCCATGGGGCAAGGTGGGGCTGAACAGCTCTGGATAGCGCTACTCAATTACAGACAGACAGACAGACAGAATAGCAGCCTTTAATTTGATATATTGGATTTGGATGAGGCCTCCTGCGCTGGCAGGGAGTCCTCGCCTGGTATGTCCCCCCGCGCTGGATGGGCGCTCAGTTGACGTGCCTTCAGCGCGCGGTTAGTACCTGTCAATGATCTGGGTACCTAAGACTACACACCTCGGACAGGTCATGAGCTAGCTCATCTGTCGTATATAGCTCAAGACTTCAAAACATGTGCAGATGAGCTACCGCCTATAGCTCAAGCCGGGGGAAACATGCGTAGCTCATGTAGCTCCTATAGCTCATTTTGAGCCAAATGAGCTAGCTCATGTAGCTCCTAGAGCTCACCTTCGGCAAATATGTGCAGATGAACTATCCTCTATAGCTCAAGCTTTGAAAACATGTGCAGATGAGCTATCGCCTACAGCTCAAGCTTTAAAAACATGTGCAGATGAGCTACCGTTTACAGCTCAAGCCTTCAAAACATGAATGTGCAGATGAGCTCCCGCCTATAGCTCAAGCCTCCACAACATGTGCAGATGAGCTACGAGTATCGCCTACAGCTCAAGCCTTCAAAACATGTGCAGATGAGCTACCGCCTATAGCTCGAGCCGGGAAAATATGTGCAGATGAGCTATCGCCTATAGCTCACCCCGGGAAAACATAATAATAGCTCATGTCCGCAGCTCATTGTAGCTCTTCCCCGGCGGACATGCATATATCACCCTCACTTTGGCCTACATTTACTCCACTTTGAATAAAATCTAGAAAATTCCATTTATTCTACCTTGTGCAGAAAATGTCCAGCTTTCCGTTTCTTAACTCAATTTTTTCGTCCTATACTAAAATCAAGTAAGCAATATTTATTTTTATTCATCCTGATCAATTTTATTTTCGATGTTCTTTTCGTACTTTCGTTTTCAAACTCACACTAATACTGAAATCAAGTGATACAAGTATCGTCTTGGTCGAGAGATTTCTTGTTATCAATAGAGCTTTGGTACGGGAACAAAAAATATCGTCTTCGTCAAGACGAAACTTTCACCACATCCCGGACGAGACTTATATCACACCCTTGTCACACCCCGGATGTATTCCAAAGGGTCTCGGCTTTGGAAGTCCGCGCGCACGCGAACTTTGATCCAGGTTTGTTATATAGTGACATCTCCTGAGCTTGGTCATCTGTCGCCTGTAGCTCAAGCTTTGAAAACATGTCCAGATGAGCTACCGCCTATAGCTCAAGCCTCCAAAACAAGTGCAGATGAGCTACCGCCTATAGCTCAAGCCTCCAAAACATGTGCAGATGAGCTACTGCCTATAGCTCAACCCTTCGAAACATGTGCAGATGAGCTACCGCCTATAGCTCAAGCCGGGGACAACATGCGTAGCTCATGTAGCTCCTATAATAGCTCATTTTGGGCCAAATGAGCTAGCTCAGGCAGATCATATAGCTCACTCTGGACATACATATGTGTGCAGATGAGCTACCGCCTATAGCTCAAGCTTTGAAAACATGTGCAGATGAGCTATCGCGTATAGCTCAAGCGAAGGCAAACATGCGTAGCTCATGTAGCTCACGTATTAGTAGCTCACCGGTGAGCTAGCTCTTTAAAGAGCTAGCTCGAGCTACGGTGGCTGATCTGTCCGGGGTGTTTAAGATTATGAACACTACTGCTGGGTGGTTGGGATGGTTCCAAGAATTATATGACCACCTCTGCTAACGACGTACCGGGAGAGAAGAAAGGAAATGCTCTTCCGCGATACGAATTTGAAGACATTCTGATCCAAAGGTTGTTCCATAATTTGTGCCAAATCATGGACCTCTATTTTGATCGCCATTTATTTTACAACATTACAGTAGTACTAACTTGGTACAAGTTTCGCAACGTTTTCCCCTTCTGAAGCAGTCTGGAATAACCCTGGAGCCCCAAAGATGCTCGCAAAACCTTTTCTCGTTTGTGCAGCACACAACAGCAGCAGCAGCAGCAGTGACCACTCAATCCAGCAGTTTTACAAAGTACGAAGACACAACTAATAACTGACGGTTTACTTACGTACAGAGCAGACTTCACCCGTCATATCTTTTTAGATCCAGTCGATATGTCGATATGCAGGGAATGTAAAATTGAATACGTAACGTTCGTTCGTTAAAGATTCAATATTGTCCGGTAATAATGGTACGTACGTAAAAAATATCGTATCCGTCCCGATTGCCCTCTTTTTATATCGTAGGCCGCAGACGTCACAGGTTCTCATCATTCATCATACCACGCCGTTCGAACACGTCTGAGAGAGACCGAAACACGAGGACAGGAGAACATCGCCATCGGTGCAGCGAGAGATCAAGCGGGACCGCCGCACTGGTTGTGCGGCTGTTGTTGTGTACGAACAGAATAAAAGGTGAGAGAGGAAAAGCAGAAGCAAAAGCGATTGCTCAATCAAAAACTGCTTGCTGTTTTTTGTTGTTGAAAAGTCGGCAAAATTTTCAATTTTATAAGAAATTTGACCGCTCGATCAGGTATTACGGTATTACACCCATGTGGTGTATCGCTATCCAGGGGGCACAACAACGGCAGCAGCAGCAGCACAGCAGCAGCAGCAAGCAGTGGTATTGCCTCGTATGCCTTGCGCCCGTACGTTTGTCTAGCCACTGAGTTAGAAATTGAAATTGTTGGAGTCCACATCCAGCTCTCTCATCGCGTTGGTGCGTTTTTTTTTTGTTTTATCCTCCGGCGGATGCGGTACAATTATTTAGTGTGTGTGTGTTCTTCCTTTCTACCCGTCGACATCCAACAATTATTTAGTGCTCGGCATCCGCAGGTAGGTATATCGTAGTGTTCGAATTAATGTTTTGTTTGCCTTTCTCTCCGCATTGAGCTTGCTTGGGACAACACTAACAACAACAGCAGCAACAACAGCAGCAGCAGCAGCAGCAGCAGCACATACAGCACCACCACACCATGGAAAACAACTATCAGAGTACTATCAGTCGTAGCCTAGATGTGTGTGTAATCCAGACGTACATACGTACGTATTTGTAATATGTGCAGCAGGCCACCCAGGGGGGCCACAAATAAAAAATGGCCAGAATGGAAAAACAAAAATCCACTGGTGGTGCGCTGTGATCACGGACCGTTTTGTTTTTTCGATCAAATCAAAACGTTTTCTTCTTTATCGTCCTGACTCCTGACCATCATCAGTCGCTCGAAACGTTCTCTTCTCTCAATCGTCTTGTGGTCATCACAGCTCTCCGAAACCCGTACAGCTCTCTCTCGCGACATCAGAGGGTGGAGCTATACGTGTGATAGGAGGGTACCTGGTACGTACATATTGTTATACGTCGTACAGCAGTACTGCTGTATGTAGTATTAAAAAATTAAAAAAAACAACAGCTGTGATGAGCTCGAGGATTTCGTCGAAGCTCATCTTTGCTAAATAGCTGCTGTATGTAGTATGTAGTACAGCAGTACCGTAATCCAAAAAAATGGAAATGGATGCCGCACAAACCGACTGCTTCTTCTGTACTCGTATCATATACTACTGCTTTTGTACGAGGTACTGCTGTACAGTACAGGACGCCTAACGCCTATTAATAATAAGAAACAAGCTATTACAAGAAAGCCAGGCTGATATTTACAGGAAAAAAGAAATTCAGGAATCGTTATCTTGAAATTAGTGTAGAAAGCACCCTCTCTCAAAATAATAAATCCAGCCTGGGCCAGATTTTCTGTTTCTTATTAGGTGCCCTGTACTGCACTGCTGCTGTACGAAGGTGGAGGTGAGGTGACGCTTTTCGGTTTGCGTCGAAAATCACGTGGCGGCTGAATCGGTACTACTCGTACTGCGGTACTAATGATGCGTATGTTATGGTTTGGTGGGAGTCCAGCAAAAAACTATTACCGGGGAACAGAATATAGTAGTAATCAGGATCAAAGAACTGAAAAAAATAAAATTATCCCACACTAATTCCAAGTAGTTTTTCCCCCAAATTCGTGGGGCCGCAGTTCTTCAAAGGTTTTTAAGAAACTTTGAATGTATACTATTAATAGCTGTTTTTCTACTACTTGTGAGGGTATTACCGCTGAGCTATAGGGGTAAAAGATCGATCGATTACCCGGCCCAGGGTAATCCTTATAACATACTGCTGTAGCAAGCGGATCCTGATTTTTACTAATAATACTATGGCCCTCCGTAATAAGAAACCACCATTTGAGGAAATAAATGCAGCAGTTGATGAGAGCGCGGAGGAATAAGACGCCGCTGTTGGTTCAGAAAAAGAGCGGGATTTCCACCTAACCTATATCAGTAAATTGAGCCTCGACCCGAAATTGGCCTTAAGAACTGGTCCCACGTAATTATTTGGGGACAAACTACTTGGAATTTAATGCATTTTTTTGTTTTGCAGTTCTGAATGGGTTAAGGCCACGGTACTGTGAAATCCCCGGAATCCGCCAGGGCGTAACTGCCAGTTTTGTAATGGAAGAAAGGCTGATTTTCGACCGGGCTCGTTTATAGTCGGAAAATTCCTCCCAATTTCTGCAGGGCACCAGTGTCAAGACAAAAATCGTCAACAAACTGTACTCTTTACGTATCGAGTTTCGAGGTACGGTACCCATGGCGGAATCCAAGCGTCTCACCGCGCGCTGCCACGTTACGCACTCCAACACAAAATAAACGCACTACGTGCGCTATATATGGGGAAAAAACGTATTGAGCGCCCAAATGTTGGAGGTGTCCCTATTAGGAGTTAGGAACGGTGCCCCGTTTCGCAAGGGATGCGTGGTCAATGGTCAAATTACTTTCTAAGGCACAGGCAACTAATGAGTACGCCCCCCCCCGCCCCTCCTTAATCCGCCGAATTCCCCGCGACAACAACACCATTAACAGGTGACAGACTGCTCCCGAGGCTGCTGCTGCTGCTGCTTCTTTTTTCAGAAGAAAACAACAGCAAAACCTCGTTGTGATCGTACATCAAAACGATACCACCGCGACGGACACGATGAGGCATCACGACGAGTCGACAGCGTTACTGCCGGAATCGCGAGAAGGGTACCACAACTATGACGAAGCAACCTCGACGGGAGGGCCCAGTCACGGCCACCATCAGCACCCCCACCGCCGCCGCCACCACCGCCGCCGGCTCAACCCTGTGGGGCCGAACCCACTTTACCCGCGATTAGCCGGCCTAGTAGTTGGCGGAGTTGTCGTCGTCGTAACGGTAGCCGCCGCTGTTTTTGTTCACGATGCCCGGGGAGGCATGATTGGCGGCAGTACGAATAGTGACCTCCATCCTGCTACCCAGCAGCCGCGGACGAGCCTCAGCGAGAACGAGAATACCGCTGCTCCGCACGGCGAAGCTCGGGCCAGAGGTACCCCCTTTTCCTCCTCCCTCGGCATGAACGGTGATGGGAACGGAAGGACTAGCAACGGTGGTGGTGGTGGTGGTGGTGGTGGTGGTGGTGGTGGTGGTGGTGGTGGTGGCGATGGTGGTGGTGGCGAGAAGATAGGCGATGTAGCTGAGGAGGAGGGGGGGGAAGAGGGGACGGCCCCGAACGTGATATTTATCTTGGTCGACGACTTGGGGATGAACGACATAGGCTCGAGCAGCACGGACATAGCCGAGGCTACGCCGTTTATGGACTCCCTCGCCGAGGGTGGGGTGCGGATAACAAGATACTACACGAACCACATCTGCACGCCTGCGCGGGTAAGTCAGTGATGAAATCTCAACTACCCACTACTGACCGTAGGGTTAGGGTTATAGGGGTCAGGGGTTAGTCTTGCCTGTTGCACCTTGGTTTGTAAGTCGCCATTACGGGAGGCATAGTAAATAGGATCAATTTTGTTTACTAAAACTAGGTAAATATATGGATTTTTGTATGTACCGCAGGTCCTATTAACCATGGTCCCGCGTAATACATGGTATTCATTATTGTTATTATTTGCTCAATTTTATTTCAAGCGCCGATCATCAGACGTCACACGCACCTTCACGTCTCCCACACCCACGCGTAGTTATCGTGCCTTTCCGCCTGCAGCATGGGCTCGCCAGCGAGAAACACGTTCGAACCTTACGTTGACACCATCATATAAACAACCTTGAGCTTATACTATCATAGAGGAGAGGATTGAATGTAGTGCTCACCGCCGAGCACGATTTCTTATTTATACTGTCCATTTTTCTTAGCGGTTCCCCACAGCGTGAGCCTCATGTTCCTATTCACAGTCTAGGTTACTCCTTATTCGTGGGCCTACACTATCGATATCGGTCCACTTTTTCACTTTCCTATTATTATTATCTTTGCCATCCGACAATGTGCAGCATGATCTTCAGCGTTGATCACTCATAAAATCCCCAAAAGCAGAAAACCACGGAAACCAAGGAAACCTATGCGTACAGTCTAACACCCTTCTATGTCTGCTTCCCGCCAAGATTTATCCACAATACTCCATTTGTTGTCCTTGCTCCCTCCTTCTTCCCAATATGCACTCTTTACGTTCAATTCTTAAGTCCTAAGCCGCATCCAAGCTCCATCACTTTCCTATCAGTTTCGACTGTTGCAATGCAAGCGCCCTCTATTAATATGAGTAGTAAGTAGCGTCAGTTTTGACGTCGAGGCTCAAATTCTTATTTTCGTCGCCACTGTTAATATTGGCGACAATACGGGATTTATCACGGCACCCGACCTTGAGCACCGTTTCTTCGGCCAATTTCCACCGTGAAAAAACGAGCCTCGATGTCGTACGACCGAATTTCTTAGCAGCAGTCGCCCTCTCGATGTCCTGAATGTTCCGGACTTTTCTTAGTTATCGCGAGCAAACGAGCCTCGATGTCTTACGACCGAATTTCTTAGCAGCAGCCACCCTCTCGATGTAGGATTTTTACGGATTTTTCTTACGAGTAGTTATCGCGAGCAAACAAGCCTCAATGTCTTGACGACCGAATTTTTTGACACCGGGCGCCCTCTCCATGTAGGTTATTCCCGGAACTTTCTTGTGTATCGTGAGAAAACGAATCTTGATGTCCTACGACCGAATTTCCAAACACCGGGCGCCCTCTCTATGTATGTAGGGATTTCAGGAACGAATATTATAACCGGGGGAGCCTTCTGACCTTCCTTGTCGTAATCCCCCTGTCCCCCTCCTCCTCCTCCTCCTCCTCCTCCTCCTCTTCCTCCTCCTCCTGCCCCTTGACAACGCGAATGACACGAAAAAAAAGGCTTCCCTCATGACCGGACGAGACTCATTCCGCACGGGGATGCAGTTTGCGGAGCTCGACAACTTCATGCCGTGGGGGTTACCGCTTGATGAAATTACCATGGCGGACCGTTTCAAGTACGCCGGGTACTCCACGCACATGGTAAGCCGTCAGTACGTACGTAGAAAAATGTTTGCGGTAAGCTGTGCGCGCGGTATAGGAACTCGTCTGGCAGGACGATGATACGTACTGATTTGCAGTATTTTTGTGACTGTCGCCAACTTGTGTCCGTTTTGGTTGAGAATATGGGTAGTCGACTACAGTAGGCGGCGTATGTTCAGAATCTGATAATTATGAATTTGAGACTGAGATTTTTTGGGGAAAAAAATAAGAATGCGACTTCTTTGTACTGAAAATAGTGTGGAGCACACCCAATCTTACATAAGAACTCCAGTCTGGTCAAGAGTAAGATACTCTTAACATCTGTCGCGTACTGTACAGACGGTATCGGCCCCTCTTGTCAGGAACCTAGAATCAGGATGTTAGGCTAACACCCTAAATCAGTTAATCAGATGTTAGACTAACATCTGAAATCAGATGTTAGGCTAACATCCTAATCAGATATTAGGCCAACATCCTAAATCAGATGTTAGACTAACATCCTAAATCAGATGTGGGGTCAACATTCTTATTCTAGCGGAGTGAAAACGGAGTAGATTTCTTCCAAATTCCCATAAGGCGGCGAGCACTAAATATAATGCTTTCTTATGTACGAAGTATTTATTTTTAATTTCTAGACTAGATTTCTTCAAATATGTTTTCTTGCGAGAGGCCCGATACTGTATAAATTAGACGCGCGCCGACGAGGGAAGAAAGGGCTGAGTTAGTATCGTGATAAGAACGCAAAACACGAACCGTCGTGGGGAGGGGCGAGGAGGAGGAGGAGAGCCTGCTGTGTGACCCCGGGTCTGAGTCGCGACTGATAAACTTAACAGGAAGGAGAGAGAAAAAGAAGGGCGGAGATGATAAATGGGAAACAAACAAAACAAGACAAAGCAAAACAAAACAAAATCTCGGCCAGCGGTCGTAGAATCGGCTTCAGTCGGCTCGACAAAAAAGGGGGGCAATTTTATATCATTTTTCATGGCGCGTGGGGGGAGTTAAAAACTTCGGATTCGCGCGTAACAAAGCGCACACGTCGCGCTGTTGCTGAGGAAACTAGTCTAGTTGGGGGCTACTGGCGAAAACAAGGTTAACCGGTCGCCTATATGTACCCAGACTAGGCCTTACAACAACACCGAGACCGTCACACGGGCAGCCCAGCCCGTACGCATACCCCTGACCCCTGCTACGATAAGAGTCGTATCAGCACTTTTTTTTGCCTTGTGTCCCCGTATGAACTCCACCGCCTTCACCACCCCAAACGACGAATGCTTGCACGGTTTTGTATTTTGTTTTTCTTGCGCGGGTAGGTGGGAAAGTGGAACCTGGGAATGTTTGCAGAAGACTACTACCCATTCAACAGGGGCTTCGACACCTTCCTCGGTTACTTGGGCCCGCTGGAGACGTACTACGGCCACGACAAGTGAGAAGAAAAAAAAAGAAAAGAAAAAAAACATTCGTTACTATCAGGCTGATCGCAAAATATAAGGTAGTTTTGTACGTACTGCTGTGGCAATCGAATTATACGTCATTTTTTGCGATTAGACTGGTATTACGGGGGACCATAGTAAATAGGACCAAATATTGTGAGTGGAAATAGGGAAATATATAGGTTTTTGTGTGCACCGTAGGCCCTGTTTACTACATTAGCCCACCCCGTAATAGCTGTCAAAACGATCGTCAGCATTGAAATATGTTTCTTTGTCGCTGTCATCGCGTCGTGAAGGAGCTGTGGGTGAGCCGGTGCCACCGCACATACCCGACGCATCCGACAGATCCGACAGATCATCGATCCTCATTTCATGGTCTGTATGTTCCAGGGAAGCTTGATCTGTATGAGCGTACAGCTCCATGTTTTTTGCCGGGTGGAAGCCGTACAATCTGCTCGATCTTGTGAATAGATCGCGTTTCCTGGGTTGGACCTGCACTACACTCAGATCTTGCACAATATATCCAAACGGCAGGTTATGATCCAGAATAACTATTACATGGCACCGTACATAGTAAATAGGACCAAATGTTGTTACAGTAGTAAAAATAGGGAAATACAAGGGAACTTCGCCGTCGGCCCAGGCCGCCGGCGAAGCTAACGCAGGAGAAGGTCCGCAATTACGATGCCAAGGGACAAACGCGTATTGTCTTGAAATAAAATGAAATTAAAATACGTACATGAATTACCACAAACATGACGGCGGGGGGTGTCTACGGTATACGGAAAGAAAGTACGAGGCACGAGCGTCGAGAACTCAGGTTTTCCTGAGATACGATAAGTCACGAGCGTCGAGAACTGACGTTTTTCTAAGCTCATGAAATAATACTAATGTTTATATCGGAGGACCATAGTAAATAGGACCAAATATTGTTAGAAAAAATAGATAAATGTGTTGGTTTTTGGGTGTACCGTAGGTTCCTATTTACTAGTGTTTACTATGGTCCCCCCGTGATAGATCGTGACCTGTCCGTTATGTGTATGGTATTCTGGCAGTTTTCTGCTCCTCCACTTATGAGTTGAAGTATACTTCGTATACACGTATTGAATTAGGCGGGGCCTCCTGCCCCAGCAAGAGGTCCCCCACCCAGGGTATACTTCCGCGCTAGGCTCGGAGGTCAGCGCGGTAAACCGCTCAGAAAAGTATCGCCCGGCCGTAAAAAGGCTGTAAACGCAAAAATTGATGAGCTACAAGTAACACGACCGAGTCGTGCGAGAC
This sequence comes from Saccharina japonica, assembly GCA_008828725.1. Classification (NCBI taxonomy): domain Eukaryota; class Phaeophyceae; order Laminariales; family Laminariaceae; genus Saccharina; species Saccharina japonica. The sequence goes on from MEHQ01003620.1 coordinate 59,653, forward strand.
AACGACGGAGGCATTTTTTTAATCCTAAGGGGGTTTGTTTCTCACAGTGTCTATTTTTCTCGCGTTTAGCCTGTTGGAGAAATACTGCGTCGGGGTTTACGATGCTTTCCCCAAAGTTATTCCTGCTCCCAAATCTTGGATACACCTCTGTACGCGCGCCATCTTCGGCTCAAATTTTATAGAAGCTCTCGATGTTTCCTACTTCAAGTATCGATTTGAATTTTTTTTTTGTTTTGTGTTTTCTCTCGATTTTTCCCCCACTTCAACGCTCGCTTTGAGTTTTTTGTTTTTTGTGTTGTTTTTTCCCCCCCCACTTCAACGCTCACCTTGAGTAGTTTTTTCGTGTTTTCGTGTTGGTTCGCGTGCCCCCAACCGTGTCTTAAGCCTTGTCCTTGTTAATGTTTTTTTTTTTTGCCTTCGCTCCCTCCCCGACCATGTTGTCACCCGGGCCTGCCTGATGTTGACTGTCATACGAAAGAGTTTATACAGAAAGTGGAACGTCCCAGACCTACAGCGATTTCGGGTACGGAGACAAGGACGGGTACATGGACTACGCGACGAACACAACACGCCAGGTGCGTTCACAAAAACTTTTTTTTTTCCTCGCGCGGGCTGCTTGCTTATGCTTGCTTTGCGCCCCAAACCGCTGCTAGCTTTTTGAGTATATATCACACGATGACCGACCGGTTGCGCGCTCCCTGGCTGATACGTTCGTTTATATTGAAACAAGCGCTCGTAAATAGCTCGCTCGGGGCACGTGCCAAATAACGCACGCATGAATAAAAAAAGCCACACATTTCGTTCTGGTCGGGACGGAGCCTGCATGCGGCGTACGAACTGAGAGTAGCAGTTAGAGGGATATTTGATGCGAAGGAAGGAGCAAGGACAGCTAGTGAAGTAGACAGAGCTTAAGCAGGAAGAAGGTGTTGGGAATTTTACGAGTTGTAGAACCTGACGTAGTTGATCTTCATCCTCCCGTGTGTTTGTTGTGAGGTGGTGTGCACTCTAGGCAGTAGTACTTCGCCGAGGAGTGTATAGCAGATGTAAGATTGCACAATTGGCCATACAAAAATTTCAACAGTAGGTACAGAGGGGAGGAAGACTTCGTGCATAATAGTTTCTTTTTTCTTTTTTTCTTTTGGTTTCCCTTGGTTTTCTTCCTTCGAGTAATGTTTCTGGGTGATCAAAGTTGAAACCCATGCTGCACATCTCGTTCTAGGTCGGAATATATATGCTATCTGTACCGATGCTGTGCATCCCTCCTAGTCCGATACCCTATTTTGGCAGTGAACGGGAGCAGCTGACCATACCCTCGCCTTTTGAGCTTGTACAAAGGAGTATCGTCACACCCCGGACAACGTGCGGTTGATTCTTGTCGCAGGGTCCGAGTTCCAAGGGGATCTACAGCACCAGCTTGTTCGGAGATCAAGCCATCGCTATCGCCAGCGAGCACCAGGCTGCAAACGAGGCTGCCGGCACCGACGACCCTCTCTTCATGTACTTGGCGTTTCAGGTGCGTGGGTCCCGTGGGCCCCGTGGGCCCCGTGGGCCCCGCTTATACTGCTAGCAATGTCTGCCTGGTCGGTGAAAACCCGACATGCTCCGTCCCGGCATTGTAGGGATGCGAGGGTCTATGGTCATACGACTACGGCCATGCATGCACCCCCCTCCTTACGTAGTATGTCCACACCAGAAAATAAACCAACTCATCGGAAGCTGCCATCCATTGCAAGTCCGCCTCACAGGCGGTTCTTGGTAGGATGCAGCTCTTCGCTCTTCATGCGACTCGCCCAATACCTCACGGCGCTTCGCAAAGCTTGGTGCAAGCAATTCCTGCAATCCCAATTTGAAACGATGCACTTGGTGGCGATACTTTGTTACGTATATTATGTCTTGTTTCGTGTCTCGCTAAAGCCGAGTTACGTCACGACATCTCTTCTTCAAGAGGGACGTCACGACGTCAGCTCTTCGTGAAGAGAGGGGTGGCTATCCTCTTCGTGAAGAGAGGGGTGGCTATCCTCTTCGTGAAGAGAGGGGTGGCTATCCTCTTCGTGCGGGGAGGGGTGGCGGAGCAGACCGGCAGCTCAGATCTGCTCGCTGCCTCGGCACGGATGGGTGATGAACGAACGCCCCCCGGGCGGGTATATATATAGAGGGTGTTTACTCCCCTCTTGTCTTACACAACACCTGATGAGTGCACCATCCGTTCTCAGACCGTGTCGGGCGCGACCTCTGAAATATGTTCCACCTTAATCCTTCTGCGCCTCCGTTGTTTCGGAAAACAAAAACTACACGTAGTTACATTTAGGGTGGAACTTATTGTTTTCATGAGTGAAAAAAGGGTTATAAATTTCAAAGCCATGCCGAACCCGTTCAACGAACCTGCGCGAATGGGCACGTCGCTCAATACCCCGGCGCCTGCCCGCCCGCCCGCATCGCCCACCCGAAACAAATGAGTATGTTTCCGAGAACGAACTGGATTTTCATTGCATTGATGGGGCTCGACTTCTAATGGTTCTTTTCCCCGCTTTCGCTCGTCTGCCCCCCCCCCCTGCCAGGCCGCCCATGGGCCTTTGGACGTACCTGAAGACTGGATGTTTACCGAAGAACAGCTAGAAACCCTAGATTCGATCATGGTGACTAACGAGTACCGCGTGGATTTCACTAGGATCGTGTACTACATGGATATTACGGTGAGATCATTACGTCGGATCCTTTAGTATTTTTGTTTTTTAAAGCTGTCGATTGTTCTTTCGAGCTGGCGGTACTTTTCGGCACCAACTCTGCGAGACGTGTAGTTACGGTTCACCAAAGGTACCTCGTAGTTTTTTTTCAAGGGTTTGGGATTGAAAGTCGCTCGTCACACATGTACATAAAGTAAGGTGTACCAGTACGTGTATAGCTTTCGTGTGATTTTGTGCACGACTGGCCCCAACACTGTAGGGAAGGACTGTTCGTGCCAAGCCCGCCTGGAGTGGTTGAGTCGCCCCGCGCGTTTCACCGCCTCATAAAATGATTGCGGTAGACGGTCGGAGCTACAGCAGTACCGCGGTGCAGCAGGCCCTGTTTTACAAAGCACCCGACCCCAACCCAACCCAACCTAACCCAACCCAACCCAACCCAACCCAACCCAACCCAACCCAACCCAACCCAACCCAACCCAACTCAACCCAACTCAACTCAACGCACCACCGCTGCGTCTCATCGCGCCTGGCGTACGTACTCACGCGCTCCCAGGTACAAAGGATTTTCGACAAGCTCGATGCCATGGGGATGTTGGACAACACGCTGGTGGTTGTCGCGAGTGACAACGGCGGGTGCCCCTCGGCCGGCGGCAGCAACTACCCCTACCGCGGCTTCAAGCACACCCTGTTCGAGGGGGGCGTTCGTACCCCGGCCTTCGTGTACTCGAAGTCGGACTCGATCATCCCGGAGAAGGTAAACAGTTATTCGTCGTTGCGCCGCGTCGATTTTTCACGAAAACGCTAATTCGGGAGGATGGCGTGGAAGACGCTTACTCCTCTGCTGCATGTATATAGCGGCGTAGCGTTCACGTTTTGCCGGGTAGCGATGCCGTCGTTGAGCACAGGCGCTCCCCGGAAAAATGAAAGGAAGGGATGATCGAATCACGGCATTTTCCCACGACTTTCCCCTATAGGCATTGTACTTCGTATAGTCTTTAGAACCATGAGAATCTGCTGCCGCCGAGGGTATTGCCACACACAGGGCAGTTATCATAGCGCTCCGATGTATCCTTCGCGAGATAAGTCTTCGGAATGATCCCCTTATTCACTCCGTGCTGGCCTTTCGTGGACCGCACAGCAACCATTCGGAGGATGGTGACCACCCGAGTAAATACCCGGTAAAACTATGATTGACGCCTCTGGGTTCTTCAGACAAAACAAAACGTATATATCTGGAGCCCAAATGTTGTGCCACATGCCGGAGGGGTGTGCGTTGAGTTCAGCATCTGTATGTATCGAGCGAGTACTGAAATGTGGAAGCGTGCCTTGTCGTTTCGATTGGAGGATGCCACCTTACCCTGCACTCGTTACTGCCTCCGACGACCTGAGCAGGCGAGAGGCACAGAGTACGACGGGATGATGCACTCAGTGGATTGGACCCCGACCTTGGCGAACATTACCGGCATCCCTACGGTAAGTGGCAGGCAAAAAACCGCGCCACGCTTCGTACCACTCGAGTAATACTGAAGGTTTAGCTCTACAGTCGTACCTGGTAGGTGGTGGGCTGTCGCCCTGTGCCAAAACGTCTAGAAGTACTGGCCTGCCGTCCTGTTCCGGGACGTCTAGGCCTACTGGAATGTCTCCCCGTGATGTATCGTCTAGAACAACGCTGAGGAGTTGGAACAAATTCATCCTGCGGTGTTATTCCAGGCGTATATTCCAGAGGGTTCCCTTTTTTTTACTGAAAACCATCCAAGCCTGTGATCTTAACGTAATTCATCACGTTTCGTGCTGGTGTCCTTGTCATATAGGCTATTCTTGCAACACAGCGGCTCTGCTGCTTTGCTGCCGCCGCTACTGCCAAAAACAACGAGTAACTCTTGTACTGAACGTTGACATTCATATAGCCTACCGAGCCTACACGTAGCATCATCAGACTAGGCTAGTTCGCCAGTTTACAGGACTTGCGCTCATTGCGTCAAAATCGAACGAAGACCTGTTATTTCGAAGGCTACGCACACACTGGCATGCTGGCATCCGCACGGAAACTGAGCCCTCGGCGCAGCTGGTTGGTCGACGGAAATTTGTGAAACTTGAAACGGCATGGTACATACGCCAACACGATTGCCTGCTTGCCTTAATACCACCCACGGGAGCATAGGGCACAAATTGGCCGCCCTTGGGTTCAAAGCATCTGTCTGAAGTAGGGAGACGAAGGGGAGGTCATACGCTACTGCTTGCATTCTGTTTGGTTGTACGCGCGCTTACCTGTCCCTTGTACGGTGGGATCACATGAGCCGGAGTATATATATATACCCTACTGTTGCTTGCGACCACGGAACGTTCTTGATTTTGACGCTTTAAGTATACCCACACCGTCGCCGCCTATTGCGCCATTGTCTGTTGCATCTCGTACATGCTGGCCTTCCTTCCTTCCTTCCTTCCAGGGAGAGATTGGAAAGGCTTTGAGTGGGTTCGACCAATGGTCAGCCATTATCGGAGAAAGGGACAACTCGTCGTCGCCGGTCCGCAACGAGGTCGTGCTAGGTCGCAACAGTTACGTCTACGACTCAGACTCATCTTCCATGGTTGAAATGGATCCCAGAGGCGCCTACATATACGATGGTTGGAAGATCAACATCGGTGACAGGTGAGAAGAACCCCCGGGTTATTTCCATATCAACCAGTGCTCACGTGAGCACATTTAGGGCTTATGTATATAGCAACGATTTACCGTTCGTTGTTGTGATGGGAGAGGCAATAATTGTGGGGGGTTTTGCAGACTCTCTGTACACGACATGGCGACAGAGCGAAGCTGGAATTTGTATTTGTATGAGCGGGATATGGGCCTTGTCTGACGAACGCCTCCTGGAACACCACTTTTTCCCCTTCGATTGCTGCACGCGATATTTTTTACACGGCGATCGGGCTCGGCCGCTCGAGTGTGGCACAGGTAGTCACCTCTTCTATTTCACGAAGGGTGCTCGTCTCACCCCCCCCCCCCCCCCCCCCCCCCCCCCCCCCCCCCCTCCCCCATGTTTTGCTGCGCGCAGATGCACCGGCTGGTTCAGCTTCAGCCCCAACGATATAATGCTGGCGGACCCCCAGTGCCATGTGGGCGAGTGCCCAACTTGCACCCAAGGGTGCATATATTCAGACGGCGTCCAGCACAGCTTTTTGTTTCACCTCGACTCGGATCCCTACGAAGAGGTGGGAGCGTGGCTGCTGATTTTCCGACTGTGGGAGGGGGGGGGGGTGGGGGGGGTGTGCTCATGGCGGGGGGGGGGTGTACTCATGTCGTGCACGGCCGTAGCCATATGACCATATACCCTCGAATCCCTACAATGCAGGGACGGAGCACGTTGGGTTTTAACCAACCAGGCAGACTTTCCTTACACCAAGCGCGGAGCGCCGTGAGGTATTGGGCGAATCGCATGGAGGGTGAGCTCCATCCTGCTACGAGTAAGAACCGCCTCTGAGGCGGACTTGCATATGGACGACAGCCTCCAATGAATTGATTTCATTTCTGGAGAACGCGGTGGGGGGATTTTCATGCATGGCCGTAGTCGTATGGCCATAGACCCTCGCATCCCTACAATGCCGGGACGGAGCATGTCGGATTTTCACCGACCAGGCAGACATTGCTAGCACCAAGCGCGGAGAGGGGGGGGGGGCATGACTTCCTGTGAAATGGAGAGGACGTTGACGCGACGTTTCGTCGACAAATATTGTCGACGCCAATTTACATGCCTGGTAATATGTAAGCGTACCGGTACAAACGCGTTTGCTGTAGAACTGGTAGTGTTTTTTTTTTTGTCGTTGTATGGGTGCGTGCGTTATAAGGTCGGACAGAGACCCCGAGGTGAGCCTATAGGATATATGTTTCGCTCTGCTTTTCGACCGTACGCTTTTGAATGTGCTTGTGCCCGGATGCAGGGCAGCTCGTTGTTTGTGCTTTTATTTATGTTTTGGAGCGGCTTGTGCTTGCGGTCAACCCGGTTGTTGATCGCTGCACGTTTTTACGGCTGCAAAAAACAAAAATGGGGCGTAGTGGTGCTGTCTTCAGGTCGTGGAGTGGTGGAGACGGTGGGTGAGCCACCGTGACTCGCGGATTTTTATAAAGCGGCAAGGTAAATATAAATACTTTGTACTTATTATGTGTGTGTTTGGCAGGTTGATGTTTGTGATTCATGGTTTTGAGCGGCTCGTGTTTGTTTTGCGGTCAAGGCGGCGGCTTGATCGCTGTATCGAAAAGGAGGCGTGATGATCTTCGTGTGGCCAAGGTGCTTGTTTTGGAGCGTGGTGGAAGGAGGGGGTTATGACTCCGCGAATAAAATTCACCAGGTACCTGGTATGTAGATTTGAGCAGGAAAATGTGGGGTATGAGGTATTATGAGGCGTCGGCCAATGGTTGAGGGGGTAACGGAGAATACAATTTTTAAAAAAAGCCGACGAAGTCTTGTTGTGGTCATGCACCAGACTCTCAAGCGGCGTGTGTGAGAGAAAGAGAGAGAAGTTATCCACGAGAGGAAAGAGTGGTCAGAGAAGAAAAGCGAGAGTGGAGAGCTATCACGTGCAGAATCTCCGGTAGGGTTACCACCCTGCTTCCAATGGAGGCAGACGTTCGCCTCGCTTCCGTCGACGGTAGCCCTAACCCTCTTGTTCCTGTGGAAAGCCGTGCTTGGGCTTGCTGGTGAGCGTTCAGAGTCAGCTGATTACCGGGGCATCCCTCCTGGGAAACTGACTGTGCCTCCTCCGTTCCAGATAGCTGTGCAGGACCTTTTCGTACGCCCACTGCGCACCGTTGTCTGCTCTTCTTATGCATGCTTCGAGGGACAGCCTCGTGTCCAGAGCCCTTTCCAGGTAACTTGTGCTCTGCCCGAGGGATTCGACGGCGATGAGGGCCGACGCTTGCTTGTCCGACATGTTAACGAGGCAGCGCGCTAGGCGGTCCGCCCCCCCGTCCCTCGCTACCTTCATTGCTCGGTCCATCACATATTCATCTGTGCCGATCGGGACACCCACCACCGTCGCTCCTCCTTCGCCTGCGATGCTGACGTCAACGCTTTCCAGGAGCGAAAATTTCCTACGCTATCGGGGCGTGCGCTTCGGATGGCAGGGCCATGGTCTTAGCGGATTTGGCCATACTGCCGATGCCTTCTAGTTTCTGCCCCAGGAAGGCAAGGCCAAGGCTCTGACCGTGTCAGCCGTGATCCTCGTAAGGCCGAGGGAGACATCATCCATGTACGCGAGAGCTTCCATTCCTTCTCCCTCAACCTCCTCTCGGAAGCGCTTCAGCCCTGGTCGTAACGACAAGCAGAACATTGCCGGCCCCATGGGGTCCCCCTGTTGGATTGTGCTAGAGCAGGCGATTCGTCCTGGTCTCCCCGGAGTCCATCCGAACAAATACGTCAGCGGGTTTTGTGCCCTAGCACTTGGCCACAAACGGCGTGAGCGCTGGCACGCAGTTGGCCGCCTCTGCAAGCACCGCCTTCCTTTTGACGGTGTTAGAGGCGTTGGAACAGTCTGTGAGAACGAGCCAGTTCGCCGTCTTGTGCAGCGTTCTAACCCTGAGACCCGCATGCTCCACTCCTCCGGGTACGGCGACCCCGAACTGCCTCACCTCTCGGTTGGCCTCCAACCGCGGTCGCCATTGTCGGATAGATAGCCCCTGCGGTGATGAGCTTCCCCCATGTCATGCCCACGCCGCAAACCGGCCGGCCTAATGCGGTGAGGCTCGACTGCAAGAAGAGCTTCCAGAACTCTGCCGGGAACGCGCCCGGCTCGTCGACGATTTCTCCGCCAGAAGGCTCCCATGCCCTTTTCGGAACTCCTCCCGCCCGATGGCGGTGTGGATGATGGAATGCAGGAGGGAAAATCGTTGACCGTCGTTTGCGGGGCCTGAGCGGGCGCTGCCGGAGCTGATGACGTTGAAGAAAACCTCGGACGCGTACTCGTCGTCCGGGCGCCAAGGGGGGGCGTTTATATCCTCCACCTCGGTGGTGCTCGACCGCACTGCAAGCGTCGCCGCCGCCACGGAAACGGCGGCGTGGTCTTGGGATGGGAATTTTCCACCAGTGTTCTCCATGTCGTTTCGTTTCTCGCTGGTCGTGGCTCTGCCACAAGGTTGCATGCTGCTACTTTGACCCCTCCGGTGAGGCGGCACGCCGACGACACTCGTTCAAGCTTCGCCACCTCCGAAGCTTCATGGGCGGCATCCCTTGGCCTGGCGTCCTCTCCCCTGATGAACACCATCAGGCATGGGGAGTAGAAGCATTATGTCCCCGCTCTCCACCAACGTGAAAACCTCTGTCGCGTCTTGATCCGGCCGCCCGGCGAGTGGAGTAGAGCTGGCATGAGGTACCATAACTTAATCGTTTGTAGGAGCGAGTTCGGGGTCACCGAGTCCCGGTCCGACCGATGATCTCCCATAGCGCGTTTGAGGACGCCGAGCACACGAATGTTCAGGCGCGCATGTGTGCCTGCCAACTGCAGCTGCACTTTTTCCCTGTTGCAAATCGTTGCCTCAGGTCATCCAACAAAACGCGAGTGGTGGCCCTATACCTAGACTGTTCTGATCCCATCCATAGCAAAGCCCTCGGCTGCGCAGGTCCTCGTCGCCTATGGTTCCCCTCCCATCCTCCCGGGCCGGTTACGGAGACCCGGACCCGCTTGAACAGCCGCCTCCAGTGCGTCCCATCTTGGGTGATGGGCCCCGCAGTTGGCTGCTGGGCAGCGGAGTGGTACCGGTGCCGCGCCTCTCGCGAGGACTCCGACCATACAACGAGCGTGAAGCACCTGGCGTCCTTGCCCACATGAAACGTGTACCGCCCAGTGCCCGAGCTGGAGCGTTACACCGCATACCCCGCACGCCACTCCTCCTCTCGTATTTCCGAAAAAGGAACGGTGGCGCGTCGCGTTCTCGGGTCCCCTCGCCGGCAACCTGGGGGATCCACCCGCTGGAACTGTCGTTCGATACGACTCCTCTTCCTCCACGCCTTTCGCTCGCCTCTCTCCCTTGCAACCCCCCTACACCACTAGTTCGCGTTTCTCCTGTTTCCGCATCCCCTCTCCCCTCCCTATCTCCGCCCTCTCTGTTAGGATCGCTCATTGTACGTCTCCCCGCCTCCTCTGTCCCGTCCACCCCAGCTACCCCCGTTCCCTACGCTGATCTTGCCATCCTTGCCCTCTCCGCCCCCTCTGCTCCCACCGCTCTACTCGTTCCCCCCGCTCTCCTCTTCCCCGCCTCTCCCTTCGTCCCCCTCGTTACCCCCACTCTCTCCGCCTCCCCTTCCCGTCCCCGTCCTGCTAACGCGGGTAGCACACCCCCCCCTCCCTCCCTCCGTTTTCGTTTCTCCCCCCACTCCCACCGCTCCCATTGCTCCCACAGCTCCCCCCGCCCCCACCGCTCCCACCGCTCCTACCACTCTTACCGCTCCGACTGCTCCCCCCCCTCGGCATGCTAATAAGGGTGGCGCTTTGCCCCCCTGTCTGGGATTTCTCCCCGTACTCGTGCCGTCCCCTCTTCCTGGACTGGCTGTTCGTGACCCTCTCCCAGATCCTCTCGATCGGCCTTGTCTACCCCTTGCGACCGCTCCCCTCCCCCTCTTGCTATTCGGCACTGTCTCCCCGGGTGTCGTCGACGCGGCTTCTGACCTTGTCCGGGTCATTCCCGGCTGTTCCACTGGCGTGGCATCGCTTGCTTCCCGCGTTCTGCTGGCCTTCTGTGGTGCCCGGAGCTGCGATGTATTGCCATAGCTGCCCCCTTCTCCCCGGGTCTCTTTCTAGCGCCGGCCCCGATCCTCCCGGCGCAGGTGCCGCCTCCACCGGAAAGGGAGGGAGCGCGAAACCCTCCTCCAGTGCCTTTCAAACCCCGAGGGTCCATCCATCGCGTTAGACGTTCCTCCCACTCGGCGTCGAGGCCTACCAAGTATTCTTGGCCGTGGGGCCCAATGTAGAGCCGCCGGTTTCCTAACTGAAGCAGGTTATCCTGCCATCGGGTCCCGAACACGGCGAACAGCGCACGGTGGTAGCGGTCGGCAGCCGCTTCCCATTCCCCCGGGCGGGGAAAATCAAGGTAGGCCACTCGAGGGAGGTCCAGAGCGGCGCTGGACAGGGAGCACAAGAGAAACGAAGAGGTTGGGCTCCTCCCGTGGGCATTAACCATGAGCTCGAACGAGCTGTATACGCTGGTTGTCAGGTAACTACGTAGCTGGCCCCGGCCCTGGGACGTCCGAGTGAAGGAGTTCGGCGATGACGTCCTTTAACGCCGCCCCTATCCCCCCAGACTCGGTTAATTGGCAGGCCTCTAGCAAGCTCCACCCCGTGGGGACGTCGTCTTCCCCCCCCGCGGCGGCACACAATACAGTACCTCGGGTCTACATACCCTCTCGCGAGGCGATCCGCTCGATCCAGCATGCAACTGATGTGCCCAATCCCTCCGTAGAGGCACGGGACGGGTACCGGTACGTGATTGTCTCTCGACCCCCCTGCCGAGTCTTCTAGAGGCAGTCCGCAGTATGTGCATGCTGCCTCTGCCTCTTCTCTCGCCTTCCCTCCTGTATGTTCTGGGTTCGCGGCCTCCTCCTCCTCCTCCTCCTCCTCCTCCTCCTCCGAAATCTCTGCCCTTCCACGATCTTGCCACAGCTGTCCCCGCCGGTGCATACCCCACTCCGCAGCACCGTCGTATCGTTGGTGCAGTCTCGGCATTATCTCCGTGAGTCTGAAGGTTCTCTGGCGGGGCGGCCCATCCCTTCCTCTTGCGGCCACCCCCATCCGATCTTCTTCCCTGTTGGAGGCGCCCTGTACGTTACTCACGACGCATTCCGTGTGAGCGATCCATCCCGCGAAAGCGAATCTGTGACGGTATATAATTTGCTCCCCCACAGGCCCTGCACGGCGCTTTTATGTTGGTGCTTGCTGGGGGGCGTGCCACGCCCGTCCCCCCAAAAGTCCTTCTCCCTTGTCTCGGTTGCATTCCTCGACAGATCTATTGTTTGTTCCGGGTGGGGTGATGGGCCTCCTATTGAGACGGAGCTCCGCTGCGGTGTCCCTGGCTCCTATAGATACAGTCCGAAAGATACTCTCAACTAACTACAATGTAACTCGTAATGCCTTCTTTCGGGTTTGTTTGTAGGGTTAATTTATCAATAACGGCAGTAGTATGTTGTGCTGTGAACAACAACAACAACAACGACAACAACAACAACAACAACAACAACAACAACAACAATACGTGCAGCAGACCCGATTCACCCGCCGGTACGATCTTTTTCGATCCGTCAAGTACCAAGAAAGATATATGAAAAAAAAAATACCAGGCATGATCATGAAACACTGAAAGATCGCCCGTTGTGAGATTGCAAACAGTCCGTCCGCTATGGCGTACCTGGTACCAGGTATATACTGCCATGAAAGATTCAACTGCTGTACATACCCATGCGCACGAAGTCACTCTGCCCTTGCGGCCCGAAGCACGAGACGACAGGTCCAAAAGCACGGCAAGGCAGTGCAGCGAGAGATAGCATAGATCAAGTGGGGGCGCTGCTTGCTGCACTGTTTTGTGCACCCGAACATATACGCCAAAAGAACCGTGCCGGAGCGTGTGATAAGGAAACTGGGCAGCCGGGGGGGTGAGTGAGCGAGCATAGGCTGCTGTTGTTGCTGCTGCTGTTTGTTTCTGAAAAACTCGCCACGAAAGCCAGACCTATACTGACTGCTGTATGTCGTACATGTATACCATCCCTCAAGTAGTAAAACCGAGGTCAAGTTTATACGCGTGACGGTCCAAGTTGAACAGCTGTACTCGTATGTAGTCAGGCCACAGATAGCAAAACAGCAGCAGCAGCAGCAGCAACAGCAGCAGTGATCAGTTATGTTGCCTTCTTCGCCTCGCCCGTAAGTTTGTTGCACTGAATCATTCATCGGAGGTGACGCTCTTTTCTTGTGCGCACTGCTTGTAAAGCTACTTCGTACTGCTCGTATAAACCAAGACTATAAAAAGGCTGTTCTGCAGTACAACAGCGTAGTATTAATTAATAGTATGGTGCAGTACGTACGTACCACTTTGATCCGAAATATAAGGACCATTTCAAATAAATGTTAAACATACAAAAGGTCCCTATATTCAGGTTCAGAGTGGTATATAATAAGTTTACAGCAGAACGAGCAAGCGGTACGTATTACGGGAGGCCATAGTAAATAGGACCAAATATTGTTAGTAGAAATAGGTAAATATGTTGGTTTTTGTCTGAGCCCTAGCTCCTATTTACTGTAGTATTTACTATGGCCCCCCGTTATAGTAGTATTTGATCAATCGGTCACTCTTTTTTTTTAATGCTATTTACGAGCACGTAATGCTTTTTCTGCATGCTTGTCTTTCCGTGTCTCGCCTTCCTTGCTTGGGACAGCACAGCAGCAGTAGTAGCATGTAGCAGCAATAACAACAACAACACCACGTTGGACAATTGCGATCACAATGGCCAAGGCGTGTACCTGGTACGTACACAGTAGTAGTAGTCTAAAGTAGACGTACATAAACCCCGTACGAACAGCTCTCTCTCTCTCGCAACCTCACAGAGAGCAAAAGGCGTTCTACTGCTGTACGAGAAGTGTTACAGGCTGCTGTCTGCTGTCTATAGCAGGAGGGGCAGTTCAAAAACAGAGGCCACACAAAAACTGCGTTGTGCGGCCAATCACGCACCGGGCGGAACCAATATACGTTCTGCAGCCAGCACTAGGCACTACAACATTACAGGACACCTATGAATAAGAAACAGGAATTATGGTCCGGGCTAGATTTCTTCATTGAGCGAGGGTGCATTCTACACTAATTTGAAGATAACGACTCTCGAATTTCTTATTTACTTAAATCTCAGCTTGGCTTTCTTATTAGGCTGCTTCTTTATTAGGTGTCCTGTACTGGTGTACTCGGCAATATCGAGATAGCATATTACACCTCAATCGTAGCGTGATTCAAGCGTTGCATCGCGCGCTATCATAGCATGTGTATTCCAACATCCCAACGCACAACTAACGTAACATTGATTTGACAGATCGCCCGCCCAATCCCGCCAACTCCTTGCGCTAATAATAACAACAAAATAATAGGTGACCGACGCCAATTTACCAATTTGGACGGAAATATAAGGACTATTGGGACATTTATCATTAATATCAACGGTCCTTACATTTCCGTCCAGATAATTAGCCGAATCATACAACAACACGATGGATACGACGAGGCATCGCGATGAGTCGACGTCATTGCTGCCGGAACCGCGAGAAGGATACGCCTCGTACGACGCAACTACTACTACTACTACTACTACTACTACTGCCGTGGAAGGGCCTAGCCGTGGCCGCCACCGCCGCCGCGCGAGACCGGAATATTCATTTCCGCGACTAGCCGGTCTAGTAGTTGGCGGAGTCGGCGTCGCCACAACGATAGCCGCCGCTGTTTTCTTTCACGACGCCCGGGGTGGCATTCACGGCAAGAACAGCAATAGTGATGGTGATCTCCGCCCTGGGGACCTGCAGGCGACGGCGAGCCTAAGCGAGAAGGGCACCGTTGCTCCGCACGGCGAGGTTAGCAACACGCCCTCCTTTTCCCTCGAGATGACCCGTGCTGGGGATGCGAGGGTTAGCGGTAGCGGCGAGAAGAAGAGGGCGGAAGCGGCTTGGCAGGAGGAAGAAGAAGAAGAAGAAGAAGAAGAGACACCTCCGAACGTCATCTTCATTTTGGTCGACGACTTGGGCATGAACGACATGGGTTCGAGCAGCACGGACATGGCCGAGGCTACGCCTTTCATCGACTCCCTGGCCAAGGACGGGGTGCGGCTGACGAGATACTACACGAACCACATTTGTACGCCTGCGCGGGTAAGTCCTGATGAAGTCTCAACAAGCTCGTAGACGGGGGTAAAACATGTGCACCTGGCGGTACAGCAGTCTACCAGAGGGCATACCGTATCATCAACATACGGCAGCAACAAACAGCAGCAGTAGTATTAGCCTTCATACACGAACATTGTGCTGCTACTGTAACAGGTACGCATAATATGATACGAGCAGCCAATACTTATACTTATATAAACTCACTTTTAATCTACTGTAGCGCAGCGCCAACGGTATGCGTTGCCGTTCTGTCCCCTCGGTGTGCATAATTAAGGTAGGATGGAGGCAAGGATTTTTCGGGGGAAAATTCGGACTTGAACGTAGGGAAGCGTTCAAAATCAGGTACAACTGGTCTCTTGGAAGCCTAAAAAAGTATTAACACCTCATATTTCTTCCGACCAAATTTGTTAAGAGCGGATGCCCTCTGTATGTTGGCATTTCCGGAACACACCTCGGACAGATAGATCATCGATTCCTACTTGATGATCTACTGTGGATCTTTCAGAAGGAAGATATATTCCTGATCTGTATGATCTGTATGATCTGTATGCTTGATATGATCTGTATGCTTGGTATGATCTGTATGATTTGTATGATCTGTATGATATGTATGATTTGTATGGTTTGTATGATATGTATGATCTGTATGATCTGTATGATCTGTATGATCTTTACGATCTAGCTCATCTTGCCGGGTGGGAGCCGTTTGATCTGCATGACCTAGGGCATGCTTCCTGGGTAAGATATTCACTGCTGTACAGATCCTGCACAATAAAATCATAACGGCAGGTTAGGATCTAGATCATCTATTACGGGGGGCCATAGTAAACACTAGTAAATAGGACCTACCGTACGCCCAAAAAACTATATATTCACCTATTTTTACTATTAATATTTGGTCCTAATTACTATGGTCCTCCGTAAATATCTGTAGATAGATCTGTCCGAATTGTGGCATATTTTAACCGCGGAGCCGTCTGACCTTCCTTACCGTGATCGTCCCTCTCCGTCTGCCCCTGGACACGCGAATGGCTCGTTAAAAAGGCGTCCATCATGACCGGGCGAGACTCCTTCCGCACGGGGATGCAGTTTGAGGAGCTCGACAACTTCATGCCGTGGGGGCTGCCGCTTGACGAGGTCACCCTTGCGGAGCGTTTCAAGCATGCCGGGTACTCCACGCACATGGTGAGCCAGCAAAAACATAATGGTATATCGTATAATAGCTGTCACAACTACAATAGGAACTCGCGCAGCAGGATGTAGTTTACAACCATCGTGAACTTGTGTTCCTTGGTCGGTTCCGTGAATTTGGAGAATCGTATATTCTGTCCGGAAATGTCTAAGGGCCGTTTGGATTAAATAGTTTGTGTACATGACAAAACAAATATCACATTTCGGGACATACTGGTATATGTTCATCTCGCTCGGCAGTCATAGATTTGGCTCCAGTCAGCTCGAAAGGGGTACAGTCAGCCAGCTCGAAAAAGGTACAGCACCTTTTTGGCGGGGCGCGGTGTTAAAGTAGAGATTCGAGTCCGTTCGTAACAAAAATGGCACACACCACGCACTGGCACCCTACTCCGTGTGCCCTTTTTCGCTCGCGCGTTCATTCTTATCTATGCACCCGCTCCCGGCCATGAATCGTGAGGTCGCTTTCTTTTTTTTTTTCTTTTTTTTTTGTATCAGCACTTTTACTCTCCAGCTAAACGCGTACCTATACTAATATTAATGGTAGTATAGGAACTTTCACCCTATTAACAGCCTTCTTTCTGGACAATCCACCGCCCTTGTTGCCATAGGGGACTAACCTCCACCCCCCCCCTCCCCCCCTTATGTCCGGAAGTGGCCACACCAGAAATTAAATCAATCCATTGGAGGCTGTCGTCCATATGCAAGCCCGCCTCACAGGCGGTTCTTAGCAGGATGCAGCTCACCCCGTCCATGCGACTCGCCCAACACCTCACGGCGTTTTTCGCTTGGTGCAAGCAATGTCTGCCTGGTCGGTGAAAACCCAACGTGCTCCGTCCCGGCATTGTAGGGATGCGAGGGTCTATGGTCATACGACTACGGCCGTGCACGACATGAGTACACCCCCACCTCCCGCCCCAACCCCCCTCATCTCCCGCAGTGGCGACCTTAAATGACTGAGTGCTTGTTAAACTTTCTTTTTTTTTTGATCGGGAGAGCAGGTGGGGAAGTGGAACCTGGGAATGTTTGCAGAAGACTACTACCCGTTCAACAGGGGGTTTGACACCTTCCTAGGCTTCTTGGGGCCGCTGGAGACGTACTACGGCCATGACGAGTGAGAAAAAAACAAAAAAAACTCGTTTTCTCGTGTTCCCGTTATTTTGTCTAAAGCGATCGTGGGGATAGGCTAAATTGACACACGGCACATATTTGGAAGGTGGAAGTGTGGCGGCCTTCAGCTTTACTTTTACCAGTCCGCCGGGAGGACATTGAATAAAAAAACAGGATTGGAACAGGTTTGTTTGCCCGCTGCCATCGCATCATGAGAGAGAGAGAGCTGTGCATGTGGTGACCTTAAGTTTTACTTTTTACTAGTCCGCCGGAGGACTAGAAAACAAAACAGGGTTGGAACAGGTTTGGTTGCCCGCTGCCATCGCATCATGAGAGAGAGAGAGCTGTGCATGTGAGGGTACTCGTTGTGTTGCTCTGCTTCTTCGTCCTTCATTGGTAGCAAGCACTGGATAAGACGAGGCCTGCTGTCCTAAAAAGAGATTTTCGCCCGGGGCATACTTCCTTTCGCGTTTGAGCTCGGGGCTCATTGCTGTATGATAGACCAACCGCTCACAGTATTTTACCCGGGCCAAAAAAGGCTGCAAACGCAGGAACTCCTACAGTGGGTTCCCCCGAGTTAAGAGCATCCCGCCACAAGCCGAAACAGGCGCTCTTAATCCCTTAAGAACTGGTCCCGCGTGTTTGGGGACAAACTACTTGGAATTAGTGTGGGATAAGTTTTTCAGTTCTGAATGGGTTAACTGCATATTGCTCTCTTTTATGTAGTGGGAAATATATAGCCTTTTGAGTATAGGTGGGACAAGCCGTTTTCACCGCTCTTAACTCCAGAATGCTCTTAGCTTTGGCGCTCTTGACTCATGGTGCCCACTGTATGCTGAGACGACCGATTCGTGGGAGACGGCGAGGAACATCTCGCATCTTCAGGGTTCTTCGATCCCATAACCTCTTGAGATTTTTTTTTATGATTTCGCTTTCGGTCCATCGAAGAAAACTATTCCTGAGGTGCGACTTTTTCTCTGAGGTGTCTTTGCTCCCAACAGTTTGGATCCACCTCTCTCTGTGCTACCTCTGCCTCGATTTGTGTTTGGCTCTCGGTTTTACCACTTCAACGCTCGCTTTGATTGTTCTTGTTTTTCTATTTTTTTTCTTGTTTTTCGTGTTTTTCACGTGCCCATCCCTGTCACTCATTGCGCCTGTTATTATGTCTGCCTTTACTCCCTCTTCAACCATGTCACCCGGGCCTGATTTCGGTTGTCAAAATGGAAAAAGAGCTTACCGGCACACGAAAAGAGCAAAGCCTCAATTCTACAGTGACTTTGGGTACGGGGACAAAGACGGTTACATGGACTACACGACGAACACAACGCGCCAGGTGCGTTCATTAAAAAAACAAAAGAAAAACACGACCGCTGCTCGCTTGCGCCTCAAACCACTACGAAGTATGTATTACCAACCTTTCGTGTCCTGCGTTGTGCTCTGACTGATATTTTCGTTAATATTGCTGTCGATAAGACCACTTGGCGACGTGCAGGAACAACAAGCAATGAAGTGGCGTTGCATGAACATCGCGCATTTCGTTCTCTAGTCGGGGTATGCCCCGTAGGCTGCTCCTATTTGTTGCCCTACCACACGAAGACCGTGTTACCGAGCAACGGCTAGATGACTACCTACTGACTGCCGCTATTTTGAAGTACGCAAATACCAATCTCTAACAATACCTACACAGCCCAAACGCCCTCATTTTGGTAGTAGCCGCGAGCCGCTACTACAACCAAACGTTGCAACCCTTCCTTGAGCTTGTGCAAGGGATCGTTCATATCGCCACACCACCGAACAACACACGGCGGTTGATTATTGTCACAGGGTCCGAGGTTTAAGGGAGTCTACAGCACCACCTTGTTCGGCGATCGAGCCATCGCTATCGCCAATGAACACCAGGCTGCAAACGCGGCTGCCGGCACCGAGGACCCTCTCTTCATGTACTTGGCGTTTCAGGTGCGTGAGCCCCGTGAATTCCGTGGGTTCCGTGGGTCTCGTACATAGCCCCCTCCCCCTCTATCTGTGTAATGCATAGAAAATAGGTAATGAGCGCCCAAATGTTGAAGCTGTCTCTGTTAGGAGTAGGAACGGTGCTCCATCTCGAAAGGGATGCGTGATCAATGGTCAGTTACTAAGGCAGGCAACTATTGAGTGCACCCCCCCCGCGCCCCCATTTTAGGGATGCGAGGGTCTACGGTCGTACGACTAAGGCCATGCATGACATGCGGCTAATGGGCACACCCCCCCACGCACTCCATGCATGGCATAAGCACACCCTCCAGCGTATCCCGCTTGACGCGACAGGCTTTTGCGGCTAATTCCGCTCACTCGCCATGGCCTGAGCTTGTGCTTGCGATTGCGTCGTGTTCATAATTCCAGAGCGGGGTATTATACGGCGAGACTCGATTTGCGGGCGATGCAATTGCTTGTGCTTTAGGTTATGTCTCGTTTCGTGCCACGCTGAAGCCTAGTGACGTCACGACGCCATCTCTTCATGAAGAGAGGGGTGGCAGGAAGGTCAGGCCGGCAGCTTTGGACTGCTCTCTCCTCCCGGCAAGGGGGGTGGTGGTGGTAGTGATGGTGGTTACTCCCTCTTGTCGTTCGCGCAGCTGATTTCACTGCTTGTTCTAAACGTGCCGGGGCGCTGATCTCTGAACTCCAATGCACAGTTAACCCTTTTAAAACTGCAATCTGCGCTTTTGGTGACACACCACTTGAAAATAGAGTGCGATTCATTTTCTAGTACCTCTTGCACCGAATTGTTTTTTTTTGGGGGGGGGTGTACTTCATTTTCATGCATGGCCGTAGTCTATGGTACTGTAAGCTGCGCTTTTGGTGACACTCTACTTGAAAATAGAGTGCGATTCATTTTCCAGTACATTTTTCACCCACATTTGGGAAGGGGGCGGGGGGAATACTTGGAATTTAGTCTGGCATATTTTTTTACACGAATAAAAGGGTTGTCGGCCATGAACATCAACCATTTACCCACCCCTCCGAGAATGCGTATGCCACGCAATACTCCCGCGCCCGCCCGCTCGCTTCGTGCAGCTTTAGGCCCGCCCGAAACTATGAGACTATGGCCGAAAGCCAGCTTTAGCCTCCGTCGCATGGACAGGGTTGGACATAAATGGTTCCCCCCTTTTTTCTCGTCCCCGCCCCCCGCCCGCCTGCCAGGCCGCCCATGGGCCTTTGGACGTACCTGAAGACTGGATGTTTACCGACGAACAGCTGGAAACCCTAGATTCGATGAAGGTGGATTATGGGCTGCGCATGGATTTCGCCAAGATAGTGTACTACATGGACATCACGGTGAGACATAATCGCGTCGAACCCTTTGTTTTATTTTATTTTATTTTGTGTTTTTGAGCTGATGGCTGTTCTCTCGAGCTGAAGTGACTACATTGTGCACCTTAACCCGGTACCGAATATGACGCGTGCCTTTTACGGTTTATCAGGCACGCTGGTAGTGTTTGTGCATACGGTAGCGGTGCTCCATTTTGTTTGTGAGGTTTTCCCCTCGAGAGGCTTTCTGCCCCGCCCAAAAACTGGTTTTAGAGGGGGGAAAAAAGTGCTTCCCGATAAAAAAAAAACCATGGCCCAAGTACACAACGAAAAATAGTGCATCACAAGAATGAAATTGCGACTATCTTGGGTTAAGGAGCTCCATCATTCCGAAAAACAAAAAGCCAAAATAAGGTATACCTCTGTCGTAGCACGCGTCAGTCGTTCGTCACGAGTGTACCAGGTGTACAGGTAGATAGACGTACGTGTGTAAACTTTCGTGTGACTTTGTGTACGGTTGGTCCCAGCAGCCTAGGGTAGGACTGCTGGTGCCAAGACAGCCTCTTAATGTTGTGGTTCTGTTGCCCCGCGCGTCTCACTAGCTCAAACTCTGCTTGCCGTAGAGGGTCGATGCTACCGCGGTGCAGCGGGCTTTGTCCTACAAATCGCCCACCCCATCATTCGACGCTGTCATCCATATTCAACACAGTCCACCTCGCAAGTGGTTCTTGGTAGGATGCAGCTCTTCGCTCTTCATGCGACTCGCCCAACACCTCACGGCGCTTCGAGATTGATGTAAGCAACTTCTGCCTGGTCGGTGAAAACCCGACGTGCTCCGTCCCGGTATTGTAGGGATGCGAGGGTCTATGATCATACGACTATGGCCAAGCATGGCATGAATACACACCCACCCCACCCCATCCCAACCCAACCCAGCCCAACGCAGCCCAATCCATCCCAACCCAACCAAACCCATCCCAACCCAACCCAACCCAACCCAATCCACCGCCGTTGCCCCTCATCGCACCTGATGCACGTGCTCACGTGCTTCCAGGTGCAAAGGGTTTTCGACGAGCTGGATGCCATGGGCATGTTGGACAACACGCTGGTGGTTCTCGCGAGCGACAACGGCGGGTGCCCATCGGTAGGCGGCAGCAACTACCCCTACCGCGGCTTCAAGCACACCATGTTCGAGGGAGGCGTTCGTACCCCGGCCTTGGTCTTCTCTAAGTCGGATTCGATCATCCCGGATGAGGTTAGTAATTCGCGTGGTGAAGGTATTTTACACCGCGTCGCTTTTTCCATAAATGACACTCGTTCGGGAAGATGATGGCGGCGGAAAACGAGAGGCTGACTTGTTTTTCTTGTGGTGATGTATTATATCGCGGTCCAGTGGTTGCTGGGTTGTGATGCGCTGCTGTCGAGAGTTATAGGGGCGATCTGGCTGCGCGGGTCAATTGGTATTGTTGGTTTGCCTGGGCTGGAAGGACGATGGGATGGGCCCGCCGACTCACTGCGTTTTTTTTCCCTCGACCTTGCCTCGACGTCGGACAGCCTTTATAAGCAAGAAAAACTGCTGCCGCGGAGGTGTAATGCCACACACGGGGCGGTTCTCGTATATATCTAGTGCCTTGATTCGTTTATCAAGATAAATCTTCGGGGTTATGTTTCCCCTATCCACTCCTCTGCTGGCCTATCTTGAACCGCACAACAACCCTCCGGAGGATGGTCACCGTCAAATACGCGGTAAAGCTACGATAGGTTGACGCTTCTGGATGCGCCGGACAAAACGTTGTACACAGCCGGAGCACTCATGTTTTGCGATATGCGGAGGCAGGTGTGTCGAATTCAGCACCTGCACGTACCTATCGAGTGACTACCGACATTTTATGATGGGAACGTGCTTTATTTCGATTGGAGGATGTCACCTTAATCTTTACGCCACGTGTTTTCTGCCTTCAACGACTCGAGCAGGCGAGAGGCACAGCTTACGACGGAATGATGCACGCAGTGGATTGGATCCCGACCTTGGCTAACATCACCGGCATCCCTAAGGTAAGTGGCAGGCAAAAAACCGCGCCACGCTATCACCCGAGCGATGGTGGCAATATCTATTTTTCGCTCCTAGGGTGCTTTATCTCGGAAAACTTGTCAAGCTACTGCAGTAGCGTTTCGTTGTCACTTTAACTCGTACATAGTTTGAGGTTTTAGTGAGGCCTCTATGCTGTGATCAGCCGGAAACTCTCATCCAGGGCTACTACGCCTGCGTTGATTCGACAGCAGCCGGAGACTCTCATCCATGGCTACTACGCCTGCATTAATTCAACGGAGATCTCTCGCACTTGCGTACGCAGGCGCCACCGACCCTTGTAACACGTGTTTTTACACTCCCTTATAAAAGTTAAAACATACCAATAACATACCGAAGAAAACGCAGATTTACGCCTCGGGACAACCTAAAACCTCTCTTCGATCCTATTTTGCAGATTTCTCCTCCCTCGAGAAACCACGCGCAAGCCAGGCGCAAAAGACCAACCGCATTAACGCTTATTTCCCGCCTAACTCCCCGCGTGTGCCCGCGAAAAAAAAACACGGCGGCAACGCCCTTTTCCGACTGACTGACGGACGAGGCTCGTTGACGTTACACAAGACGAGTGCCTTCAGCCGATCCCTTGTTTGCATCATTTCCCTATTGTGCCGTATTTGTGTTCAAGTCACGCACGGTTTGTCGCTCATGTGCCACCCACCCCCCAACCTAGTTTTCGAGCAAAACAAGCTTTCTTCCGGGAGTTGCTGCGTGTTGCCGCTGTCTTGTTCGGAGAAGAAAGCTTGCTTATGAGCTTGTCTGCGTGTTGCTGGTGGTTTCGTTGTTTATGCTGCTGAGTGTTGTGTTTTCGTGGCTGGTGCTACTGTAGCTGATGCTGTGTTTTCATGCTCTTCTTTTGTCGGCATATATAAGTAGCTCACCTGGAGTGATTTAGCTTGACGTAGCGTTGGCAGTTTGCAGTGTATACTCCAGCAGTTTGAAGTGGCCGCTTTTTTCGGACGTGGGCCATTCGGCATACCGGGAGAGGACATACGAGTCAAAGACGTACCGCAAGGTTTGTGGCACCTTCACCTTTGTAAGTACTACACTGTCCAGACACGTATGCCTAAGTCTAAATTAAATAAATTTCCCCCCGAAACGGGAGTGCTGTCCTTAAAGGGGTTAAGCATCATTTTATGTTCTGGGATTTTCACTTATTTTACCGTCCACTGGCGGGATCTAAAAACCAGTTCACCGTTTTTTTTTGTTTTCGAGTCTCGACGGGCTCGTTTGCACTTTCCGCCACAGAGGACCCCAAATATCCTGGGGAGCTTGACACACCCACCATCGCCTCCGCAATCGTGTGCCGCCCCTCGTATCGTACGGTATCGTACATTATGGCACCCCTTTCAGGGGAAGATCGGAAAGTCTTTGAGTGGCTTCGATCAGTGGTCAGCCATTGTCGGAGGCAGGCCGGAGTCGTCGCCGCCGGTCCGCAGCGAGCTCGTGCTAGGCCGCAATAGTTACGGCTACGACGGAGGCTCTTCTGTAATGGTTAAACGGGAGCCCAGGGGCGCCTACATACACGACGGCTGGAAGATCGACATCGGTGACAAGTGAGAAGAGCCCCGGGTGTTTTTTTTTTCCCCCATCTGAACGAATGGTTACGTACCTGGTACGTAGCACGCTTAAGAGTTAACGTTATATAGCAACGTTTTACCGTTCGTTGTTGCCTAGTGGTGGAGAGGCCAAGGCGTTTCTGTCTATGACACGCTCTGCATACGGCTAAAGAGCGGAAACGGGGCCGTGTCGGACGAACGCTGCCTGTCACACCAATTTTCGCTTCGATGGCTTGCGCTCGTTTTGTACCGTAAAAATAGCGTAACCGTTCACACAGGGATGCGTGCGATCGTTTTTTTCAGCGCTCGAATTTTCCATAACGGGAAGGTGATCGTAACCCATTCAGAACTGGAAAAATAAATATCCCACACTAATTCCAAGTAGTTTGTCCCCAAAATACGTGGGGCCAGTTCTTAAGGGGTAAAGGTTGCCAATACCGAACAAGGTGCTTTCGGAAAAAGAACTGGTCGAGATTCTTCCGAAAATAGAAGGTTCGACTTCTTTTTTAGCAACCTTACCTGTTGTCGAGAAAGCGAGCGCTGAAAAACGATGATAGCACCCCTGCGCGAACCCAACGTTGTTAACGGTAAATACGGTGATCGGGCTCGGCCGCTCTCAAGTATGGCACACGTGCGTGCCACCTCTTGTATGTTACGAAGGGTGCTCGTCTTACCCCCGACGCATGCTACGTTAAGGTACAGGTGCACTTACTGTTTTCTGAGCCTCCTCACTTTAGGAGCTCTATACGATTACAGTAGTAATTTTCGGAACCAATTTTTGGGGACGCATGAAGGGCATCCCCGGATTGGGAAAAAGCCTGCAGGAGGTACAGTGAGGGCAAGTGAAAGGCACGGAAGGACACTTGCTCTTCCACCGACCGACGGCAGCACGAGGAAGTAGGTAGCGACTAGGGAAAACAGGGGCACCATGTCCATCGCAGCCGCTACCGCAGGCGCCAGCGCGCTGGACCGCTCGCATACAGCATTCCGGTGGGCTAGCTGAAGCCGAACCACTAGAGGCGAACCCACTAGAGGCCAAGGTAGAAGTTTGGGTAGAATAACGACAAAAAAGGAGACCCGCGGGAAAGGTAATAAGACACAGATATAAGACGGCATTGAGACAAAAGGGATAGACAACAAGGATGGGTGTGATCTCAAACTACATACGAGTTAAAGCGACGACGAAATGTTACTGCAGTAATTTTCGGAACCAATTTTTGGGGAGGCATGACGGGCATCCCCGGATTGGGAGAAAGCCTGCAGGAGGTACAGTGAGGGCAAGTGAAAGGCACGGAAGGACACTTGCTCTTCCATCGACCGACGGCAGCACGAGGAAGTAGATAACGATTAGGCAAAACAGACCATCCCGCCCACCCATCGTTGCGCGCGAGAGACGTGGACAACGACATCGGTTTCTGTTTTGTTTGTAGTGTTTATTTTACCGGAGCAACTACTCTCTGCGACGAGGTGCCGCGTTGATGGCGACCGAATCAACGCGGGGGTAGTAGCCCTGGGTGGGAGTCTCCGGCTGATCGCAGCAGGAGGCCTCGTTACTCCCAAACTATATACGAGTTAAAGTAAAGCGACGACGGAATGTTACTGCAGTAACATTCAAAAGCTGATTTTGAGAAAAATGAAACCGCAGCCCGATACAAAATACCTCATGGCCTACCAGGGTAGGTATGCAAAAGTCATATTATTGCAAAAAAAAAGTGATGGTGTTCCGACGGTTTTGGGTTGACCCTTTTAGAACTGCAGTCCCGTTTTGGGGACAAACCACTCTAATTCTAAGTAATTTGTCCCCAAAACGGAACTGCAGTTCTAAAAAGGTTAAAAGGCCCTTAATACGTCACTCAGAAAACATTTTAGCCAAAAGTGCTACCTTCCCCCGCCGCCCCCGCCCCCCCCCCCCACCCCGCGCCCCCCCCCCCCCCCCCCGCTTCCTCGCTACTTGTTTTTCTGCGCGCAGGTGCACTGGCTGGTTCAGCTTCAGCCACCGAGATGTGTTGTTGGCAGACCCTCAGTGTGACGTGGGCGAATGTCCGACTTGCACCCGAGCGTGCCAGTATGAGGACGCGGCCGAGCACAGCTTTCTGTTTCACCTCGACTCGGATCCCCATGAGGAGTGGGGGTGGGGGGGGGGGGGGGGGGGGGGGGGGGGGGGGGGGGGGGGGGGGGGGGGGGCGTACTCATTTATTGCTTGCCTTAGTCCTTCGATCATTGACCACGCATCCCTTTCGAGACGGAGCACCGCAGTGGGAGGAGGGGGAGGATGGTATAGCCGGCGATGCAGTTTTGCACGGTTACGGCGGTTTCACTCGTAGCTGTTCTGTTTGTCTTTACCGGACGCTGTTAGCTGTTTTTTACAGGATACCTGTCGCTCGACAAAATGGGTTGCATTCGAAAAAGGTTTGTGCATGCAGGCTCGCTTCGCGTGTATAGAGAGAGGTATTATACGTGGCACCTTTCAGCGGACAGTAGGTACGATCGGGTGCTGACCAATCAGAGAGAGAGAGCCAGGAAGCCTTCTCCCCAGGGAAATATGCAGTGCACCTATAAATGGTTCAACTAGTATAGGTATACCGCACGAGTACCTACTTTTGTTTGTTTTCCCTAATGAAAAAAAAAACAAAGCATGTTGAAGTTGGTCAAGAAGGAGGAACTACTCGAATATATAGCGATGCATTTTTTGGTGAAGTTGGGCGCGATGGACATGAGACAGATGACACGAGCTGTCGCCGTGCTGGACGTTGGTGGCGGAGAGCAAGCTTCAGGGAGGGGTGACACTCTCCATTCTGCGTTGTCTCGCACCGTTGGGCTACGGCAACTGCCCGGCTCGGTGAAGCTCATATTTGCAAATATCAGAATCTCATACAGCAGTCATGGAGCCCACAAGATAACGCTCGTTCTTTTTGCTTTGAAGACCCTTCCCCCCCCCCATGCCATCTAAGCACACATTGACACTGACGATGCACCCCCCCCCCTCCCCCCCCGACTCGAAGGGGTGCGTGGTCAATGTCCAAATGACTAAGGCAAGCAACAAATGAGTACCCCCCCCCCCGGCCCCCCAACACCTCACGGCGCTTCGCGCTTGGTGCTAGCAATGTCTACCTGGTCGGTGAAAACCCGACGTGCTCCGTCCCGGCATTGTAGGGATGCGAGGGTCTATGATCATACGACTACGGCCATGCATGAAAATGAAGTACACCCCCCCCCCCCCCCCTTTTTCCGCCTGCACCCATCGCATTCAATACGGTTTCATTGGTGTCGCTCAGTTACAACCTCCTTCAGGAAATGCCGGACAAGTTCGATGAGATGGTGCGCGATGGAATAAAGCTACAGTGGCTGAAGTGAAGTCAAATTTTATTCCATATTGACCAGAAAGCTCATCAAGGTGAAGAACGACCCCCCCACCCCCCGTCCTCATCGCTGATGGTCCGTTTTTACCTCCCAACAACTACTGGCTGACTCGTTTATCCTGTCCCCTTTTTTTTTTTCGTACCGACGCTCTTTCTTTCAACCGGCGAGTTCGTATCGTATTGTTCTTGTGTCAAACATTCGCCTGAGTGATGGTTTTTACTACGTTCGTGTCGACTCTCCATATACAGGGTGCCAGCTGTTTGTTTTGCCTCTCTCGTGAGAAGTTACGCCGGCCACTCAAAACTCTCGTGCAGACTTCCGTACAGCTTTGCCGCTAATATATCCCGCCCCTTGCTCGCTCTCCGCACCCCGGCTCAGATGTGGGAGGACTACAACAACTGGCAGGTGGCCTGGAAATAACAGACAAGCTCGCGTCGTGACTTCTTCAAATTCACGTGGACAGCACAGCACCGCACCGCACCGCGCGTGCAGCAGCCGGTGTTATTAGCTAACCTTTATATGCCTGCGTGCCCTTTTCAGTAATGTATTCCAAGCACGGTGCACCAACCATTCGTCGTTCCGGAGCAACATCAACTAACGTTAACACATGCGGTAATTTTTTTCAAGCTGGCGTGCGACGCACGCATACAACAACGATGGCAGTGGAGTTCAGCGCGCCGAGTGGGGGGAGCGGGGGGGGGGGGGGGGCGAGGGGGGCAAGGGGTGAACTTCTGTGGAATAGAGACAACGTTGGTGCGACGTTTTCTCGACAAATGTCGATGCCAATATACGTTACCAGGTACATTTTAGCGTACCGCGCAAATGAGCCTACTACTGTAGTTTATGTTTTAGTTATTGGATGGGTTGCTTGCGTTACAACGCCGGGTAGTAGTAGCTTCAGGGTGTGCTGTAGCTTGTGATTTTTCGCTCTGGTATGCGGCCCGTATACGCTTTGAAAGTGTTTGTACCCGGGTGCAGGGCAGCTTGATTTTCGTGTTTATGTTTGTTTTTGAGCGGCCCGTGTTTGTGGTTGATGCGGCTTGATCGCGGCGTGTGTTTGCGACTGCATGAAGCAAATTTGAGGCGGGATGCTCTCTTCTTATCGTGCAATTGTGTACCAGGTATCATGGAGTCGTATGGTGCAGTGGGGGTTAGATAAGCCATCGAGACTCGCGGGTTATTATGTTATACTTCGTATAGCGGCAAGGTGCACAGAATAATTAGTCGCGTTTGTATATGGATGCATGGCAGCTCAGTTTTCGTGGTTTATGGTTTATGGCTTTTTGAACGGCTCGTGTCTGCGTCCAGCGCGGCTTGATCGCAGCACGTTTTCATGGCTGTATTGAAATTGAGGCTTGGTGATCTTGGCGTGATCAAATTGCTTGTTGATATGGAGTGGTGAGTGGGAGAGGGAGGGGGTTGTGCCACCGCAAGTATATAGATATAGTAAGAATGCCGGATTAGTTGAGGCGTTTTATAATGTGTTCGAATACCCACGCTGAACCTATATACCGTTTCCGGTGGTGGATTGGTCCCACTCAGATTGCGGCGCTCAGCTGTGTGCGGTGACCCTGTTTCTTATCGCTCGCTCTTTCGTCGTTTCTATTGACCTGTCGAGACTGATGTGGATCTGTTGAAGAAGGAGATGCACAGATCCACCTCTTGGTACTCATCGTGTAAAGCTTTGGCGTACCCTGTTGGACATGATTCAGCGGATTGCGTCCTCGACGAAGTTATAGCGCAATGAACGGCGGTACACGTCGCACGAGCACGCAGAGGACACGTGCACGATGAACAAAACATCATAATCGTTGTTCCGTGTGTTGCATTACTCTACGCACAGAGACACGAAGATGACGGACGTCGCTTCTTTGAAGCCCGAAACGTCCCAGAAACATCCATGCCTCCATCCACAACCAACCTTAAATATGCATACCTAGGGAACAGCATGGCAACGCATGTTGTTGGCGCTGTAATACAGTACTGGCTGTACTGTAACATACTGTAATGCACAGAGAGATGATGGATGACGGGTGGATGAACGTGTACGAGAATACGAGAATTTCCACAGCGCACGACCAATGAGCGGCTGACCAGGCGGGTGATGTTTGGGACGATCGCCGGTGGGACGAACCCGGGGCCTGGCCGACCAGAAAAGAACTGGGCACAATGTCTAGCAGATGACCTCAGGGTTTTTCGAGCGACAGATGGCTCCACAGAAAGCTCCCCGTTACTGTTCGGAGCAGAGACGGTACTATGGCCGAGGGCGGCTAAAACGAGGGGGTGTGGTATCGGGGGGTTGGCGAGGCGGCGGACCATTTCATGGCGAGGTGGCACAGGGCCGAAGCGGAGAGGAGCTGGCTACGGCATACAGCTGAGGACGCCAAGAGAGGCGACCAGGAGAGGGGGGGGGGGGGCAGGGGCGGCCGTACTGATACAGCTGTCGACGAATGCAGAAACGAAATGGTAGATCGTGTGGCCAGATATCGGCTCGACTAGTCCCTGAATTCTATTATTTGTTTCCTGTTGATGTGTTCACTGGGGGGGGCGCGGCAGAGGTAGTATCGACTCTTGACACCGTTGTTTTTAGAGTGGGAATGAGATGGCAGAAGGTGTGACATGGTCCCCGTATCAGTTTTTATAGCAGAGACGGGAAGTTGTTGTTACCATCGCCTTGAGCTTGCCTTGAGAACTATTTTTCTCTTTTCCTCTCTCGTGTCTTCTTTCTTGCTTTTTTTGCCTTGTTTCTCCCTTTGTTTCCACCCTATGCCGGTGTCTCTCTCTTTTTTCGTGTTGCCTCGCTCGTGCAGCAGTTATCTGTTCCTCTTGGGCACGTGTGCTTTTCGTCTAGGGGCGCTTCTGGCGCTTCTGGCGCTTCTGTCTCCCTGCGTCATTTGTATTCTGTTTCATTTCAGAACTTGTTTTATTTTGTCTTTTTTGTTCTTATTTTTTGGTTCGGCTCGTGTCGCTGTGTTCTCGTACCCGGTACGTTACGCATCTCACTTGCTTTACCCATTAATTTGCGTTTATTTTGTTTTGGTTTTTCTCTGTTTCACAGTCTGTGACCACAGAATTTGTATCAGGACAGGCACTGGGTGTACTGATGTGGTTGAGTCGAAAGAACGGGTTTAATGTGAAGACAACAACAACAACAACAACAACAACAACAATTTGGGAATTCAAAGGCGGGGGACAAGACGAATCAAACTGACGGTTACACAGTTTCATCGGTACCACAGAGCCATGCGGCTGTCAGATGAGGGGGTGACTGATTTGAACCGCGGACTCCAACACAAGGAAGTTTGCGACACGCGCGTGTGATAATGTGGCCTCTTTCTTTACAGCTCAGCAAGCTCCGTACTGGCAGGCGCGCGGGGGGAGAAGGGATTACACCGCCTCTTCCACGCGTGGCAATCAATCAACAATGGGATTGTGTTGGTTCATAAATAAAGCGATGCATGTCAGTAGTGAAGAAACCATATACGTAACTCATATCAGTTTGTACTCCATGCAAAACAGGAGGCCGCGAGCGCGAAGCGCGAACCATAGACCGCGAGCGCGAAGCGCGATTCGTTATCCCACTTGTCGACCGTGGGTCGTGGGTTCAGGGTTCTTGGTGCACTATGATTTCTCGTACTCGTACAAGTACAAGGTATAACCTTAAACCTTATATATACGACCTGGGGGTATATCTTGTATCCCCCCAGCTGGGGGTATAGAGTTTTCCGGCAACGCTTGAATTTATTTTTCCCGCGGGGGGAAATTATTTTTTAGTTTTTTTATAATAAAACACGTCAATATTTAAATCTGTACGAGTACGACCTTTTTTTCAAATTGGAAGAGTCTATTTTTCCATCTTTTCGTTTCAAAAGCTGATGTGAACTCTGTGAACGGTCACGGTTTTCTGTTTGTGGGACCCGTCACGTAGCATCATCTGTCACGCGATTTCCTGTCTGCTGTGCAGTGTCGCACCTGCGCAGCATCAGTCGACCGCTAGTGGTGTGCTGGGTCCAACACAACCAGCCGCGACATGCCGTAGCGCCAGCTCCCTGTATACCCGACGAACTTGTTGTGCTGCGGTTGCTGTTAGTTAGGTAGCCCTCCCACGGCTACTGGTCTCAGCGTCGGAGCTGTTTGTTTTCTGGCACAGCAAACTGCTCTAAATACCAGGTAGACATGAAGCATACGGAGATGATGAGGCAACATCGGCACCACGGTGATGGCGATGAGTCCACTTCATTGCTGCAAGAATCTCGCGGAGGATCCCGCTACCAGACAGCAACTGCGGGAGAGCCTAGTCGCGGCCACGTGCGAAGGGGGTATTTGCCCCCTCTGGCCAGCCTGGTAGCAATAGGTGTGGCGGTCGCCGTGACTGTTGCTGCAGCGGTGATTCATTTCAGCTCTCCGGGTGACCAGCTGTACTCACAGCAGGAGGAGGAGCCGACAACGAGCTTCGTCACAAGCAAGAACATCGTGGATGTTCCGCAAGCCGAGACCAGCAGGAGGACCCCTCTCTCCTCCCTCAGGAACGAAGCCCACAATGAGGATGGAAGCAGGAGGAGTAACCGCGATGGTGGTGGTGGTGTTGGCGGTGGCGATGGTGGCGTGAAGAAGAAGCAGAGCAAGGTTCAGGAAGAGAGAGCCCCGAACGTCATCTTCATTCTGGTTGACGATGTGGGGATGAACGACATGGGGCCTTCGAGCACTGACATGTCTGTTGCTACGCCGTTCATCGACTCGCTCGCGGTGGACGGGGTGCGGCTGTCGAGGTACTACACGAACCACCTCTGCACGCCTGCACGGGTGAGTTTCGGTCTGAAGTTTCCAAGCTAGAAGGACGTATATATCATGCAGCGTATAGGAGCAGTAGCAGGAGAAGTACAGAGCGTAGAGCCCCAAGCACAAGAAGGGTCTCTCGCCGCGAATAAAGCCGGTGCTGCTGTGTTTGTTCTCGCGATCTATTTCCTGCAGACATCAGAGTCATGTACCGT
Organism: Saccharina japonica; assembly: GCA_008828725.1. Taxonomy (NCBI): domain Eukaryota; class Phaeophyceae; order Laminariales; family Laminariaceae; genus Saccharina; species Saccharina japonica. The sequence goes on from MEHQ01003620.1 coordinate 91,811, forward strand.
ACACGATACGTGTTGCTGCTACTGCGGTTCTTGGACGTGATACCGTCTATCATCCCCTCTGGTACCAATACCAGGTACCTGGTATACCTCGGAAGCTCAGAAGCATGCAGCAGCAGTAGCACTACTTTAGAGTGTGGTAGAGTGGTACTCTGATGTAGTGTGGTGGTGCACCTGGTAAGTAAGTACTGCTGTATAGTTTAGCAGTATCATGGTGATCGTGCCGTTCGTATTGCGGAGCTGAGCTATTATATGATACTGGTATCATACGAATACAGCACAGCAGTCAGTCAGTACGAGTACACACGTACACACCAGGTATGTACGAGGGTACGGACGAGTACGAGGTACTTTAGAATACAACTTTCGAAGTATACTTTCCCCCTTTTCTATATACCTCGTACGTACTCGTACGCAAGATGTAAGTAACCCAGTTTATACCAACACATGATCGTATATATATAGTCCTGCTGCGTGTACACGGGTACATACAGTATGGTATAATACGATGTGTGTGTTGTCTTCAGATTAAACCCGTTATTTTTACGTACCCAACCACATCAATACAATAAGCCAGTGTATTCCTAATCCTAGAGAGATACAAATTCTGTGGTCACAGACTGCTGTGAAACACAGAAAAACCAAAACAAAATAAACGCAAATGAATGAGTAAAGCAAGTGAGATGCTAAACGTACCGGGTACGAGAACACAACGACACGAGCCAAACCAAAAAACAAGGAAAAAAAAACAAATAAAAAACAAATTATGAAATTAAACAGAATACAAATGACGCAAGGAGACAGAAGCGCCACTATTTAATAGAAGAAAATCATACAAATCATATACATACGTGCCGTAAAGTAACAGATAACTGCCACACGGGCGAAGCAACACGAAGAAGAGGAAGACACCGGCATAGGACGGCAGGGGGAAAAAGGAAACATAGGGGGAAACAAGGCAAAAAGCAAGAAAAAAGACACGAGAGAGGAAAAGAGTAAAATCGTTCTCAAGGCGATGATAACAACAAGTTCCCGTCTTTGCTACAAAACCGATACGGGGACCATGTCACACCTTCTGCCATCTCCTTCCGACTCTCATCAAAAACTGCGTCAAGAGCCGGTATAACATTTAGGGCCCGTATTAACGAAAGAAAGTTGCAAATCGAATCGATTTCAAATCGATTTGTTTTTAATGAATCGACGCGGATATTCTTCTCCCTCTTTCGCTATTAATAAATTAATTAATTATCCCCTCGAGTACCACCACAGGTACATTCGACTATTAATAGTATCAAAATAAGTAAGTGTGGAATGGGGGTGGATTGAATTAATTATTCTTCTCCCTCTTTCGCTAAATTAATTAATTATCCCCTCGAGTACCACCACAGGTACATTCGACTAGTATCAAAATAAGTAAGTGTGGATGGGGGTGCATTCATCTGATTGGTCAAAGCATGAATCACCGGAAAGACATTTGTACTTTGGGGCATGGAAAAATCGATTCGATCGGATATCAAAAGAAGTCCCAAAATACTTTATTTTTTGCAAATCGAATCGAATCGATTCGAATCGATTGGAGTTCATCCAACATGCATGGCATGTTCCCACTGGGTGAACGTCCCCGAGGCGATCCGTCGCTGTTTGGGCTGTTCTCGACAACCACCAACGAGGCGATAAATCGTTAACCCCAATGAGTGGCGACCGAAGCAATAGCCGCGCCCACGGCTAAATACCATAGCACAACGTGGCCCGGCGGTGGCTCCTAAAACAAAATCATGGCGGTCGCAAGCCCAATTTTTCCACCAGCTCCATCGGCCAAGCCCGGCGAGAACCAAGCGATCGACCCAAAACACGGAGGAAAAACTCAAGACTTCGATAGCTGCATCGCTGTCGCTGTCCGGTACATGGCGATTAAGGGCTTCCTCCGACGACCCACGCGAAGCTGAGAGTGACAGCTTCCTAGCCTGGGCCTTAAAAAATATCAGAGGCTGTAGCCGGCGTGCACGTGACGATGCACGCCGTCGCTCTCCGCTTCTCCCCTCGGTACTTGTCAGCCGGGTGTTCTGTGGGATGTCGCGGTATTCCGATCTCATTCACATTTCGAGAACATACGGAACATACGTGATTTCACCTGATAGGACGCAAAGCCGTATTTTCACTTCAAATCGGAAAAAAATCGATTCGAGTCATAAAAAAAAAACGATTTCAAATCGATTCGATTTTAAACGTTCTTTCGTTAATACGGGCCCTTACCGCCCCCCCCCGGCGAAACAGGAAGGGGATAAGATTAGCAAAAAGATTATTTATAATATATGGAAAAAACGTAATGAGCGCCCAAGTGTTGGAGGTGTCTCTATTAGGAGTAGGAACGGTGCTCCGTCTCGAAAGGGATGTGTGGTCAATGGTCAAATGACTACTGTAAGGCAAGCAACAAATGAGTACGCCCCCCCTCTCCCCAGTGAACAACTCAACAAGAAACAAACAAACAAAATAAAAACAAAAATATAGTTCAAGGGCTATTCATAGTCGAGCCGATACCTTGCCGCACGATCCGCCATTTCGTTTCTGCATTCGTCGACATCTTGTATCAGTACGAATATCGGGATTAATCGTATACGATAAACAATATCACACATATCGCGATTAATCGCGATATTCGGGCACAAAGCGGTGCATTTCAAGAGGAACCCAACTTGCATACTAGAACAGTAGTCAAGGAAGTGCTCAGCACCCGGCGCAGCGGCGCAGTGCAAGTTTGAACCATCACGTATTCATTGCTTGCGTCAAACGTGTATGCTGAATAAAGGTGCACGCACAGGAATGCATTACGTACACATTACACGGAAGCAGCGAAACCGATGTTGATTTGGGTGTCCGTGATCCACATCCAGCCACGATCGCGCAACCAGACTCGTGTTGTATCTAATCTATTCAATGGGCTCCCATGAGCCCATGCTCCATAAGCGATGTTGGCCTATTGAGTTGGTTATTGTATTCGCCACTTTGTACGTAGTTTGCTCTGCTTACTGCACTGCAGCGTAGTATCTCTGTGTCGTAGTTTTGTGACCACATAACTGGTACGTACCTCTCTAGGATGAAGAATCGGCACGGACACTGGGTGTGCTGGATGTCGACGGGTAGAAAGGAAGGTTTAATGTGAAGAACACACACACCTGGCAGGTCTGAAGCAATGGATGCTGGCTTCCCTTTAATAGGTGAATGGTGTGATTTGAACAAGCGCTATACATCGTCAGATGGCAAATTCCTATTAATAAGAGTGAAACTCTTATGGGATCTATCCCGGCTATAAAAAAAAGAAGAAAAAGCGATACGTCGTAAAATTTGTTGAAAGTTGAAACAAGTCATTTCATGAGGGCGCTTTTTTGAGTGCACGGTTTTTCTAGTACCTATAGGAATTTCCTAGAAAATCCCAGTGCTCCGAATCCCGCCGCACAAACGGAACCACTAAACCTTTGAAATCGTTATTTGCGAGCACGTGGTGTGGCATGCGCTATTAATGGTCGTATGTACGACTTTCAAACATTGATGACATTTCCATGGTCCGCGGTCTAGTCCATGGTGCACTATGGTTTATTCATGGTTTATTCCATGGTGCCCGACGATGCCAGCGTGGAAATTTCGTCCATGGGTGACCCCGCAAAAACAAATGCTTCGATAGTGCCTTGTATATACTCGTACATGCCATGGTCACCCACGAGACGTTTCACGGACAAAGCCATGGTATTTACCATCGTTGACCCCATGGTACGTGTACCATGGCACATTCCGTGAAACGGAACCGTCTATGGGGTATGCCATGGTATGCTCATGGTAGCGTTCAAGGGCCATATCATGGATTGTTCCATGGGCACACCAGGTGGAGTGTCCATGGTTGCCCCATGGCACGTGTCATGGACCATTGGTAGGGTACTTAATGGGAGAGCCCATGGGACACCCCCATGACCATTCGGCACGCCTAGGGAACTGCCATGATATAATGGTAATTGCCATGGTATTCCATGGTGTACCCCACGCAGTAGCCCACGGCATGGAAAACTCCATGGTTATATACCATGGTTACACACCATGGTGGAACCTACGGATAGGTAAATATATGCTGCCACCTATGGGGTGTTCCATTAGAGAGAAACCATAGTCTAACCCGAACCCTAACCATGGGCCATACCGTGGTGGGTTTCATAGTAAAGTCGAGGCATCATCCATGGGTCAGTCGGCGGGGTTAACCATATCGCACACCGTGGTTAACCGTGGCATACCCCATGTGTTAATCCATGAACTTTGCCATGGGTCGTCTCAGAGCGGGTGTCCGCGTGGGTTATTCCATGGCATACAGCATGGGTTTATCCATGAACGATGCCACGGGTCGCTCCACGGCGGGTGTCCGTGGGCGTACCCATGATCAACCGTGATATGTACCATGCTCCATGCTATGTTGATGAAAGATGGCCGACTATGATGATAGTCGAGAGCTAAGCGCTATTAATAGCAACGTCGACAACGACGACCGCAAGATATGCTACATTTGCTCGGTCTTGTCTACGACACCTGCTGCCGTTCGTGTTGGAATCGTTGGCATGATTGAAAGAGAGGGGATATGGGAAAAGGTTCATCAAGTCTGTGTCACGGGGTGGTGCAGTTGGTTGAACTGGAGAGACAAGAGGTTGGGAAGGTTTCCAGACAGAAAGGGAGATCATTTACAAAGTACGAGTAGTAATAATAATTCCAGATTAATGGCGTGCACACAAGTATTGTAAATCGCGCTTTGCGATCACGATTTAATCGCGATTTCTGGTGATCGTGATAGCGAAATTTTGACCCGCGATCACGATTATTCAATAAAGAACCCGACACATCTCTACAGAACAGACATCGAGCACGAGGTATGTACGTAACCTGTTTGCTACAGGTAGTGGTGACGTGGTGACTGCCTCAAGTTCCTGATTACGCCACGCCATCGGCTGTGTCTTCGTCTTCGTGCATTGGTGCGCAAATTGTGTCTGGTGGTTATGTTGTGACGATTGAAAGGGTGGTTGTGGTCGTAGGTGGTGAAATAATGTTGACTATTATTTATATACATACATACATACGTAGAGGTGGGTAGGGGGTAGGTGGGGGTGTTGGTGCTTGATGCCCTATTGCGACCTCGGGCTGGACTCAGAATACGGAAAACATAAAACGCATATAAATCAATTTGGTACATCCTGTTATCTTCTAACCGCGGAGCCGCCTACTCGTCTTTTGTACCCTCTGCCGTTTCCATCGCCTTCTTACTCCTACTCCTCCTGCCCCTGGAAACGCGAATGACACGGGAAAAGGCGTCCCTCATGACCGGACGAGACTCGTTCCGCACGGGCATGCAGTATGCGGAGCTCGACAACGCCATGCCGTGGGGGGTACCGCTTGACGAGGTCACCATTGCGGACCGTTTCAAGGCCGCCGGGTACTCCACGCACATGGTGAGTACCGTACCAGATAACACACGCCACGCGGTCTTCAAGGAAACCCGTGTCCCTTGTCGCTCATGCTTCGCCTTGAGGCCGCGGGGTGGATTTCTTTCCGCCCATCCCCTCTATTTTGGAAACCCATGACTAGAGATGGCACCGGATGGCATTTTCGATAAACCGAAAACGGATAGGAGGCGTTATTCTAAAACAACATATAGTAACCGGTTTAACCGCTTTTTTGTTCTGCCGGTGTTAACCGGTAAATCGAAAACCGGTTAAACCGGTGTTTAAGTGGTAGAGCATCCATAGCGTTGCAAACCAGGTTGGATTTTCATTGAGTGTCACCCTGTGGTGTGCTGACAAGTACGTGTTTGGTTCCGTTCGCGAATAATGCTTTTGAGATAGATTGCCGCGCGCATTGATGTTGATCAGCTTGAAAAAATGGGCAATTCACAGTAAAAAAGCCCCGACGTTAAACTGCATAAAAAACACCACAACCAGCGACCCGCACACTCCAATGTCCCCGAAGCTCCACAAATCACCGTCACGGCTGTCATCGTGCGACGAGTACAAGCAACAGTCGCCCTGCTTGTCTCTACATATAATGACACGGCTTCAAACCTCCGCAAAATCAAGGCAATCAGACCCGCATCCTGTAACTGAAGACCTGCGCCCGGGGGGAGAACGGGAAAGACCTGTGAACACATATTGTGTCCAGAAGTAGACTGCTGTTGAGTGTGAAAGCTCCCGCGAGTTGAGTTGGACAGGAGACTTGACGAAACCAAAAACATCGTTGAGGTAAACAACCGCTTGACTCATGTCGGAGTGGTGGCGTGTGGTGCTGGCGAGATGCGACGTGTTTTGCGTGTTTCGTGTGTGCGAGTGTTGGGTGTGGGTTGTAGCGGTGTGATACAACGCCGATTGTCCTGCACACTCGATGCTGGATCCACCTCATGTTGTCGTCATGTTCTATTAATAGTAGACCACCAGGTAGTAAATAGCCATAATCGGCGTTGGATCAACTAACTTTCATGCTGTCACGTTTAGTAGTCACGTTTTTTTAATACATTTTTCCAAGGTCAGGTTCTGTAGGGTACCTACAGAACCATACCCGGGGTATTTACCCGGGAAATACCCTACAAAGAACTTCTGTGAGTTCTGTGAGGGTTTTATACCCGTACCCGGAACTTCTGTAAGTTCTGTACGACCTTCATACCCTACAGAGAACTTCTGTAAGTTCTGTACGACCTTCATACCCTACAGAGAACTTCTGTAAGTTTTGTACTCCCCGTTTCACAATACCCGGGGTACCGGTACAACGTGTTTGTACCTGCCCGGAACTTCTGGGAGTTCTGTACGCCCGTGCCACAATACCCGGAACTTCTGTGAGTTCTGTAAGGGTTTTATACCCGTACCCGGAACTTCTGTAAGTTCTGTACGACCTTCATACCCTACAGAGAACTTCTGTAAGTTCTGTACTCCCCGTTTCACAATACCCGGGGTACCGGTACAACGTGTTTGTACCTGCCCGGAACTTCTGTGAGTTCTGTACGCCCGTGCCACAATACCCGGAACTTCTGTGAGTTCTGTAAGGGTTTTATACCCGTACCCGGAACTTCTGTAAGTTCTGTACGACCTTCATACCCTACAGAGAACTTCTGTAAGTTCTGTACTCCCCGTTTCACAATACCCGGGGTACCGGTACAACGTGTTTATACCTGCCTGGAACTTCTGTGAGTTCTGTACGCCCGTGCCACAATACCCGGAACTTCTGTGAGTTATGTAAGGGTTTTATACCCGTACCCGGAACTTCTGTAAGTTCTGTACGACCTTCATACCCTACAGAGAACTTCTGTAAGTTCTGTACTCCCCGTTTCACAATACCCGGGGTACCGGTACAACGTGTTTGTACCTGCCCGGAACTTCTGTGAGTTCTGTATGCCCGTGCCACAATACCCGGAACTTCTGTGAGTTATGTAAGGGTTTTATACCCTAACCCGGAACTTCTGTAAGTTCTGTACGACCTTCATACCCTACAGAGAACTTCTATAAGTTCTGTACTCCCCGTTTCACAATACCCGGGGTACCGGTACAACGTGTTTGTACCTGCCCGGAACTTCTGTGAGTTCTGTATGCCCGGGCCACAATACCCGGAACTTCTGTGAGTTCTGTATGCCCGGGCCACAATACCCGGAACTTCTGTGAGTTCTGTAAGGGTTTTATACCCTTACCCGGAACTTCTGTAAGTTCTGTAAGACACCCATACCCTGACCCTAAGTCCACAAACCCTACAGAACCTGACCTTGCATTTTTCACAGCTGCAGGCACGTTTTAGTGTAAAACATGGCAGTAAATAGCCATAATCGGCGTTGGATCAACTAACTTTCATGTTGTCACGTTTAGTAGTCACGTTTTTCAATACATTTTTCACTGCTGCAGGCACGTTTTAGTGTAAAACATGTCAACCATCTTTCCGGTCTAAACCCCTTGAACCGGTGAAACCAGTGTGTTTTTATCCGATGTACCCGGTTAACCGGACCTCAAAAACTGCCAGTTCTTGTTTCGAAAAAAATGAGTATTCACGCACGCCTGCTGGGTTTCTAGGAACCGCGGTTAACCGTTTCTGTTTGCTATCCGGTGTCTTATCTCTTATGTGTGTGACGTGATGCGGTGATACATAAAACGTAAAATTTCTATAATTTCTTTAATACCGTTCTTCGCCGTATACTGCTCAGTCGTCCATCCTCTCCGCATGCCTGTCGTGGCGTAGACTTGGCGAAAATTCGCTATCCATTGCACCATGGAGCGTGGCTGGCCCCTTCGCTAGCCTTCGCGCCCGTGTATCTCTATGATACCCTCAGCGCGCCATACGATCGCCTTCGCGCCTCTTTGCGTCACACACGTCAGTCAGTTGTTATCACACACTTTTATACCACAGATACAATCGTACGAGAAAAAGTAAATACCAGGTATATATACCGGTATATATGGTATCCGGTACAAGCAGTACTACCAGGTACTATTTATACTGCTGTACTACATACACCTACTGCACCTATATACTATACAACCCGCTACATGCCCAATGAATGCCAGCCACTACCAAGGTACAAGCAGTACTGCTACTACTACGAGTACTACTACGAGTACTACTACGAGTACTACTGTACTGCAACTACTACCCTTACTACATCTACTATACATCCCGCTATACTACTACTTCTACTTCTGCTACTACTAGCATGCCTCTCCCGCCTCCCCACTGCGGCGTGCTGCTACCCTGTCTGGTGTTTATTATGGGAATGGTGCAAGAAAAACGTAATCACATCCTTTATTAATCATTCGACAGCAGTAAGTAGGCGTCCTTTCAAGGCCCACAGGCAGCCACTATACCAAGGTCTTCGGCTCGCTTCATTGAGCGGGCGGTGTCAACCGCAAAAATTCTTGTATACATATTCGAGGTGAAACAGTTACAAACTGACGTTGCAACTGCTGTCGCTGTCTACCGCCTGCAGCACCCCGCCCCACCCCATTCCCCCCAACACCGGCATTGACGGCCCCGATTGATTGACGAGCGTTTGAACGTGTTTTGGCTTTTACACGCGAGGGCAGATCGGCAAATGGAATCTGGGAATGTCTTCGGAAGACTACTACCCGTTCAACAGGGGTTTCGACACCTTCCTCGGCTACATGGGCCCGGAGGAGACTTATTACACCCACAGCAGGTGATGAACGCAGTACTACAGTAGTAATAGATTTGATGTACCGCAGACTCTACATATATTACGAGCTCCAAGTACAGCAGTAAGATTGGTTCACGACAGCGCTTGAGAAATAAAGAAGTTCACTTTTGTTTTTGCTCGACATTTGCACGAGACACAAACATATATACAGTACAAGACACCAAATAAGAAACAGGCTTAATAAGAAAGCCAGGCTGATATTTAGAGGAAAAAAAGAATTTATGGAGGGGTTATCTTGAAATTAGTGTAGAAAGCACCCTAGCTCAGATAAGAAATCCAGCCTGGACCAATTTTCCTGTTTCTTATTAGGTGTCCTGTACTACGTATACTGGTCAGAGTGCTTCCAAGTGTTTATACGAAATGTTTGTGGACTGAAGACACTGGTTATATAGCCGTTTATATAGCCGGGGTCTTTTTTTTTTTTTTTTTCCATCCCATTTATTATCTTCGCACTTCCGTCTCTCCCTCCCTAGTCGTAACTCAGATCCGGGGTCACAAAGTAGGCTCCTCTCCCTCCTCCCCCACTGCGGTTCTTGCCTTCATTTTTATCGCGTAGAGGGTTCAGCCTTCCCAACGCTCGTCGACTTTCATCGAATTTTGCTAACTCACGCTCTCGCGCTTTCTGCTAGTCAAGATATTTTTAGCGAGAAAAAGTGCCTAAGAGCATGCACTCGGCGGGGCTCGAACTCGCTTTCTTGACGCTTACAGGCTTCGTGGTTACCTGCTAGCCCACCGGGGCGACCGGTGTTGGTCTATGTACTGCTCATTCTGCCAGTACTCACGTACTCACAGGCAGTACAGCAGTACGTTGATTGCCCTCACTACCATATCACTCTCGTACCTCGCAGTGAAGAATACACTCGATGCTCCGTATAGCATACCACTGCTCAGAGCACCTGCTCGGAATACCCTCGTGCGTAGTACAGGTAGGATACTATGACTGGAAGAATCTGTGTGTGGACTGCTGTAGATAGTATCAAGGTTTCGTAGCTCCGCCTACTCCGCAACACGCTGACAACAATAATAGCAATCACGAATTATATAACGTCTCCACAGCTGCTGCTGTTGTCGTACCTACATGGCATGTGAGTGGGGCTTTCCGATACTCGCTGCGAGACACGTCTATCTATCTGCTGCTGGTTGCTGTTGTACGTATATACGTTTGAAGAGTTTTTTTTTGTATTTTGATACCATGCGTATACGTAGCTCGGCTCCCCGACACACAACGTGACATGTTAGAGTCACGACTCACGACCTCCTCGATCAGACCCAAGCTCGGTTCTCTGAAAGTAGCTGCAGCTGATGTGCTGCGTGCGGGATGAGACTGCTTTACCGCTCCTCCTGTACATTGCTTCCGCTTGCTCTTCCTCGGATACACGATTTACAAATAAAAACTCAACCCTGCTTGAAAAAAACAGTTATTTTTGTGGAAACTCCCGAATTACTCAATTCCCAGTAACTTTAAGTTACTGGGTGCTATCGTGTCAATTAATTTAAATCTCCAACTCCCCTGCTTTTCAACATTGTTTGACAGCGTGGGTTATTTGCGAAGAATTTGGTTTGGAAAAAAAATGGTTGGCTTTTCTTCGAGTTGTTTTATTATGTATAAATGACCCAAACCCACGAAACTGTAAATCTTCCTACGTAAGTTGTGGCAAAAAGTGGCCAAAATGCCACTTTTAACCAAATGGTTATTGCGTTGGGTTTAACTTAGGAAGGTTCCACGGGTTGGAGTCATTTTTATATTGGAAACAGACCACAACAAACAACAAACCCAACCAAATTGGTTCCAACCAAATTGTTCGCGCAAAACACCCTGCTTAATTATTAATAGTAAGGACTTTGCTCACCTTGTTCCCTTGCTCAATGTGCCCTCCCTCCCTCCTCGACGGCTTCGACAAACTCCAACCCGGTGCTACATTCGCTTCTTACAAGGTCTGAGTCGTATTCTGACATAGGAGTAGGGGTCAAGACTTTCAACGATTTCGGATTCGGAGACAAGGACGGGTACATCGACTACACCACGAACACAACACGCCAGGTGTGTTCGTTTATCCACGATGTGTTTCCACTTCTCGTACGTAGCGGTTTTGCTTGCAACCTCGAAGAACTAAAAGCACGATACGTAGTAGCAGTAGGCCATGCGTGATGCGTGACACGTGACACACACGGCGACCGCTACTGCCTGTAGGCCGATTGTGGTGGGTCAAAAGGGGCACATTGTGTTCTTGCCGGAATGCATACCGTATATGTACCAGTGTGTTGTTGCTGTTGTCGTGGTCGTTGCTGCTGCTGCTAGTGCTGCTGCTGCTGTTGCTGCTGTCGTCGTCGTTATTGTTGCTATCGCGTCAACTCGCTGCCCTGAAGGGAGTCTACAGCACCCCCTAAATTTACCCATGACCATACCTTGCCCTGAGCTGTTCACAAGGAGTATGTATCATCAGATCAACGACGCCAATTGCGATCGATTGATTGCCGCAGGGTCCGGAGCTCGAGGGGCTCTACAGCACCACCTTAACCGGCGACCGAGCCATCGAAATTGCCAGCGAACACCAGGCTGCAAACGAGGCTGCCGGCACCGACGACCCTCTCTTCATGTACTTGGCGTTTCAGGTGTGTGTGCCCCCCTTGGTGTGAAAGTGTTGGTGGTGGTGTTGTTGTTGGTGGTGGTGGTGGTCGTGGTCGTATTGTTGGCGCTGGTTGTGTTCGTGTCGTTGTGGTTCTCACATTAACTCATCGCCACAATCTCGCATAGATGAGTTTCGTCAAAATCCTCGATCCCACAGCTGTTTAAAAAAAAAAAACAGTGGTCACAAGACCGGCCTCTATTAACTCTGGAGCGGAAAAACGCAGCCAGGAGAAACTTTGCTGTGCCATGCTATTTTGTGACTCGAAAGGCATGCCTTAACGGGGTAGAAGCGTCGAAAGAAGGCGACGATTTACGACGATTTCGGCTTCGGCATCGGCTGCACGAAACAGCCCGGGGTGGCTGCCTTGGTATAGTTTGTTTTTTTTTGTGTCCGAATAGCAACATGGTGAACCTAGGGAGATGTACCAAACGCGCGCAGCATGATGGTGCAGTAATGGTCCCTGCATAGTACCGATATGCGCCAGCCAACAATACCGGCACTGTAGCGGCAACCGCACTACTCCGTACATTGCCGCACTGGTTAATCCCATATATGCCAGGCGATTTCACAGGCACTATCGCGGGCAGCCGGCACTACGTACCCAACCGGCGCTAAAGAGGGACCACTATTATTACGACTGTACTTGTACTGCTGTTGCAAGCTCTACCTACTGCGAGGAACATACGGTAGTACTACGTATTCAGAACCAAATTTGGTGTGTAGACATAGGTGGGATATATGGATTTAGGGTCAATCGTTCGTTCTGATTACTATTGTCTGTCGTATTAGAAGGCTGGTAAGACAACATTTGTCGCTTTTGAGGTCACTACACTTGAGATCCAAGTCTCAGAAAGGTTCACGTATCAAGGTGTCCTGGGCTGCGTTACCATCAACCATTTTTTCGAGGCTGGGCCAAATCGTAAAACACTGCTGCTTCCAAGGATGGGTTTTGACATCCCAATTTCCTTCCCTTTGGTCTAATTTTGTCTGCTGTTTTTTCGTGTTTGCCTCGCAGGCCGCCCACTGTCCGTTGGACGAACCCGACGAGTCATTGTTCAATGAAGAGCAGCTGGCCAACCTAGCGTTGATCACATCGGAGTCGCCTGTCCGGTTACAGTTCGCCAAGATCGTGTACTATTTGGACATAACGGTGAGTGAGGGTGAGAGGTCAACCATCGCGTCGGTCCCTTTCTAACAGTTTCGATGTATACCACTTTGAAACGGAATATAAGGACCGTTTGTATATTAACATGTCATTGAAATGGTGCTTATATTTCGGTTCAAAGTGGTATTGTTTTTTAAATCGTGTTTTAGTTCGCCGACAAAAAGTTGTTGTCTCTCGACCCGAGGTTGTTGGAAAAATTCTCGCGGTATGATAGGGTGTTTGTTGCATTTGATGCTGGTGCGGCATATAGCTAAAAAGTATCTACAAATTGTCCACCCCACGCCCCACCCCCCNCACCCCACCCCACCCCACCATCCTTGCCTCGAATCGCGCCTGATACACGGCACGTGCTCTCGCCGTTCCAGTTAGAGAAAATCATTAACAACCTCGATGCCATGGGTATGATGGACAACACGCTGGTGGTTGTCGCGAGCGATAACGGTGGGTGCCCGTCCAGCGGAGGGAGTAACTTCCCCTACCGAGGCTTCAAGCACACTCTGTTCGAGGGGGGGGTGCGCACGCAAGCCCTCGTGTACTCGAAGTCGGACTCGATCATCCCGCTGGAGGTATTTTTTTTTATGATAAACGCGGTATTAGTGCAGGCGGGCCCCTAATATCCTCTTGACCTATATGATAGATGCTAAGAAAACCCAGCGCTTGAAGAGATGCGGGATGCAGATTTGACAGGAAACGAAGAAATTCGGGCTGAGATTTTACACAGGAAAACGAAGAAATATTGGATTTTTGACTTGACAGGAAAATAACGAATTCGGGAGTCGTTATGCTGAAGTTAGTGTAGAACCCACCCATTCTCAGATAAGTAACCTGTTTATTACTACTATTAGGTGTCCTGTACTGTAGTGCAGTGATTGTGCCGGGTCGCCCCCCAGAAGGCGTGTTTTTTTTTTGTAGAAGCATTCCACATGTTGGACAGATGACGATCTATCTATCTATCTATATAGATAATCTATTCTAGATTCTCGAAGTTGGGCTTGATCATTCCAGTGGAAACATGATGCGACGTGAATGTAGTGCGCGTTAACGCACCGCATCGTCTCCGAAAAAGGCTTTCGCTTTTTGTACGAAGCATTCCACACATGAATACAGGGCTGACAGATGACGATCTATCAAAGTACAGTATTTATGAAAAGATCGTGCAGATGTTGTGTTTGCTGTTACGAAATGTTGTATACATACATACATATGTACAAGAATAGGGACCTGCAGAACCTGTAGGGTCTGCGGGAGCTGCAGGAGCGTGCTTTCTGGTTCAATCAAAGGCCGGCCCCTTTGTATAGAACCTGTAAGCATCCGCAGGAGCTGTACGGGGAAGCGTGCTTTATGTTTCGATCGGATATGACGATCCCTTCACCCCCACCCCCCCCCGCACGATAACGCCTCGAACGACCTAAACAGGTGAGGGGCACACTTTACGACGGAATGATGCACGTGACGGATTGGACCCCGACCCTGGCAAACATCACTGGCATCCCAACGGTAAGGGTGGGAATAGGCTTCGACGTCAGGGGAGGTGTAAGAGTGATGCATTTATATGATGTATGTAAAGGCGACAAGAGATGAGGAGGTTAAGGTTTCAAGGGTTGTAGCTTCTAATACAGTGGCTGGTGGAATTCAACCAGGACAAGGGATTGACTGGGGAGGGGGTAAAATAATAAGTATATTAATGTGGGGGTTTGGTGGGGGTTTTGGGAGTGAGTGTTGGAGGTAGGGCATGTAAATGGATTGGGAGCTCACACAGATAATGTAGAGACTGTTAGTAAGGTGGGGTTAAAGTGCGGTAGGGTTTCCAGTAGAAAGTGGCAGTCTATATAGGGTGTGTTTTATATATGTTAGTTTAAGTGTGGATAATATCCAGCACTTGTTACGAAGAATACTTCCAGATTCATGAGCAAAACAACGGCCATTTTAGCGCCAATTCCTCTTTCGTTTCGCCTCGAAACGGAGCAGGTTTGTCATGGTTTTTTCACCTTGCTGCTGTACTGTTTTTTTTTTGTGTTTTTCATGAGCTGACTCGCAATTGACAGCAAAACGTTTAACGCCACCGTGTTGCAAATATGCTTGCTTTCTTTGTTAGTGAACCTTTATCTCCTGATAAATTATGAATTTCGGATGAAACTCTTGGCATTCCTTTCATTTTTATTTTTATTTTATCGGATGGAACAAGTCCAACCCCTTCCCTGCCCTACCGTACCCTACCCTACCCTAAGCATCGGTATAACAGGAAAGATAATGGCATATTTTTTACGTCATGGCGTTCGTTTTTCAGGTGGAGATGGGGAAGGAGTTGAGCGGGTTCGACCACTGGTCGGCCATTATCGGCGACAGGCCCGAGTCGTCGCCGCCGGTCCGTAACGAGCTCGTGCTGGGCCGCAACAGCTACGTCTACGACGATGACTCGGCTTCCATGGTCAAGAGCGCGGACCCCAAAGGCGCATACATCTACGATGGTTGGAAGATCAACATCGGTGATAAGTGAGAAGAGCCCCGGGTTTTCCCAACGAGAATGGCTTGTCCACCGTATACCTGTATGACAGTGTAACACGGGCACGCCTACTGTGATAATCCGAGTAGCGCCCCCCCCCCGCACAAGGGGAATTAACGTACCACGTAGTGTTTATGGTAAAGCACCCACGAGGCAGTTACACAGTAGTAATCCCACTGCTGTCTCTGGAAGTGGCCACACCGGAAATTAAGTTAACTCATTGAAAGCTGCCATCCATATGCAAGTCCGCCTCACAAGCGGTTCTTGGTGGGATGCAGGCTCACCCTTCATGCGACTCGCCGAACACCTCACGTTTCGCTTCGCGCTTACTCGTAGTGCTAGCGATGTCTGCCTCGTCGGTGAAAGCCCGACATGCCCTTTCCCGGCATTGCAGGGATGCGAGGGAGGGCCTATGGTCATACATAAGACTTCGGCCATGCATGGATATCGCGTACAATATCGAGTACCCCCCCCCCCTCCTACGGCTCGTCTTTTTTCTCGGTGTAGGTGCACCGGCTGGTTCAGCTTCGACGCGAAGGAGGATTTGCTGTTGGACCCCCAATGCGACGTCGGCGAGTGCCCGACGTGCACGGATGGGTGCCACTATGTGGACGCGCTGAACAACACCTTCTTGTTTAACATCGAGACGGACCCCTTCGAGATTGTGAGAGAGAGGCGTTTTTCTTCTGACAGTAAGGGGAGGAGGATGAGGGGGGGGGGGGGGGGGGGGGGGGGGGGGGGGTACTCATGTCGTGCATAGCCGTAGTCGAATAGCCATAGACCCTTGCATCCCTATAACGCCGGGATGGGGCACGTCGGGTTTTCACCAACCAGGCAAATATTGCTTGCACCCAGCGCGAAGCGCCGTAAGGTGTTGGGCGGTCCGCATGCATCCCACGAAGAACCGCTTGTGAGGCGGACTTGCAAATGGACGACAGCCTCCAATGTATTGATTTGATTTCCGGTGTGGCCTCTTCCAGAGACAGCAATGGGTATACTATGTATCTGCCTCGCGAGTGCCTTGCCATATACACACTACGTGATACGATAATTCGCCTTGTGCGGAGTTAAGGTTGTCCACCGCCCACAAATGATCAACTCGACCGCCGGCAGTGGTGAACGTCGAAATTAAATAAAAAGAAAACGGTACCCTGGTTGTTTATTAACTCACGCAGTGGGAGGCGTGTTTCACAGCATCGTCGCCAACTGACGCTAATCCACACCTCTATACTTCGGTATATGGGGTGGGGGGGCGTACTCATTTGTTGCTTGCCTTGGTAATTGGACCATTGACCACGCATCCCCTCCGAGACGAAGGGGGAGAAGGAGGAGAAGCAGGAGGGGGATAAAACGAATGACCATTCATGAGGCTACGCAGCCCGTAGCGCGCGCGATCAAAGTATTACACACAGCTTTTAAAGGCGAGTTGCGGTCGAAGTTTCTTTACATACCTCACAGGTGAGTTGTCTTTTTTTTTTTTGTAAAAACGATCGATTATTTCGGCACATTTTTACATTTAGTGAAAAAGCGTGCATACTATATATTGATATGGTTTCCCGGTTATCGCACAAGGCGCGCGGATTTTTTTTCTGCGCGTATTGTTATTCGACGTTGTTATCTGACGGTCCCCCCCCCCTCCCCCCATTATCTTTCCCTCGCTGTTGGCCCACCGCTCCCTCCCTGACGCCCCACACGCGGTTGGCCCTCAGTACAACCTAGTGGACACGATGCCGGATAAGTTCGAGGAGATGATGACCCGATGGAACGAAGCTACTGTGGACGAAGTAAAGTCGAACTATTTAGCGGTGGACCCCAAATCCCTAGAGGTGAGCATAACGCCTCCACCAGATCCCGGCCTCCCACCCCCCCCCTACCCTCTCGCCCCCCTACCCACCACCACCCCGCGTGGGTGAGTGGGCAGGGGGGGGGATACCGCCTCCACCAGTCCCGCCTCCCACGTCTCAACCACCCACCACCACCACTGCCCGTCCCCCCCCCCCCCCCCTTTAAACCATCACACCCCGCGTCGGGTGAGTGGGGCAGGGTGGGACTGCCGCCCTCCACCAGATCCCCTCCCTCCCACCGGCTCACCCCCCCCCACCACCACCTTACCCGCCCCCCCGCCCGTTTCAACAACCACCCCACTCTCCCCCTCCCCCCGTTTCAACCACGACCCCCACCCTCAAATACATGGTAACAAATCGAGACTGGTCCACATTAAGGGTTTCTGGCGTTATGCCGTGTGTACTACAGTACTGTGGATACTGTACGCCCCTGCCGCTAATGGTACCCTATCGGTGTATACGCCCTCCCTCCTTCCCTGCCTCATCCTTTCTCGCGTTCCCACTCCTTCAGATGTGGGAGAGTTTCAACAACTGGTCGGTGGCGTGGATGTAAGGCCTGTATACCCCCCCTTTAGAGGCGCATCCACTTAATATTTGCGTACGAACTATAATACGTAACTTGCCATTAGTGCCGTGTCATTTTTTCGGTATTACACACATACAAGTAAAAATTGTTGAAACGCCACTCGGAGGGACTGAACGAGGAGAAGGAGGAGGGGGAAACAACAAACAAACGCGGATGCCCTCGTAAGGAGGGGGGGGGAAACAACAAACAAACGCGGGTGCCCTCGTGATGTTGGAGGGTTTTGTCAGCGGAGGAAAACAGAAGGTATGCTGTATGTGGCATAACAGAAGAGCTCGTATGTTACAGCGGGGCGTGTGAAGAGCGGTGAAGGTAAACGGCATACAAGCACTGCCGAACCCCTGGCCCGCTCGTCAACAGCAACAGCAGCAGCGGCAGCAATCGAAGTGAGGTAGACGGGGATGGAGGGGTGAGCGGAGTGGAGTGAAGTGGAGTGGAGAGGCTTGAGAGCCTCTCGTGGCGGAGGGGGGAGCGAGCCTCTCGTGTCGTTGTCGTTGGTGTGCCCTTTTTCGTGTGTCCTGCTCTTTTGGCCGGCTGTACCCAGCTATGGGTTGAGCCCTTTGAATTCCATGCGTATCGTTGTGATTGGTCTATATACCCTTTGTCGCCTGCCCTGCTGTTGGCCGGCTGTACCCAGCTCTGATTTTGATCCCTTTGGATTTCATGCGTGTTGTTGTGATTGGTCTACCCTTTGTCGCCTGCCATGCTATTGGCCGGCTGTACCCAGCTCTAATTTTGAGCCCTTTGAATTTCATGTGTGCTGTTGTGATTGGTCTACCCTGTCGCGTGCCCTGATATTGGCCGGCTTTATCCAGCTTTGAGTCGAGCCCTTACAGATTTCATGAGCAATGTTGTGATTAGTCTATACCCTTTATCGGCGCCCTGCTAATGGCGAGATACGCGAGCCTTCAGTGGAGCCGTTTGGATTTCATGCGCACTGTTGTGATTGGTCTACACCCTGTATCGTGCGCCATGCTATTGGCCGAATATACCAGCCTTGAGTGGGGCCCTTTGGATTTCATGCGATGCGTCCTGTCGTGATTGGTCTATAACCTTTTTCGTACGCCCTGCTATTGGTCGAATATACCAGCCCTGAGTGGGGTCCTTTGGATTTTCATGCATCCTGTTGTGATTGGTCTACACCCTTTTTCGTGTGCCCTGCTATTATTGGACGGATACCCCAGCCTTGAGTTGCAACCCTTTTGCGAAAAAAAAAAAAATAGGTTGAAGGCTGGCGTTAGGGCCCGCATGCCGGGAGGACTGGGAGGAGTTGTTGTCATTGGTCTATAACATTTTTCGAACGTGTCCTGCTGTATATTGGCCGGATGCACCGGACTTGAGTTGAGACCTTTGGAGGTGCTGTAATGCGTAATAAGGTCCAAGGTACATACGTTGAATGCTGGCGTTTTAGCGTTCATGCTACAGTACGTAGCGAAGGCGGGAGAAAGGGGGGCGGAGGGGGAGGGGGGAGAGGGCGGGGGAGCCTCAGTGTTTTTCGGAGTGGTGGCCTTGTGTAACACAGATACCTGGTAAACATTAGTGCGACTCTTGAATTTTGTTTTCAAGTTCTATGTGGAGATATTCAAAGGTACAGGGGGTACTGCCTGTACCTTTTTTGTCGTCAGGATACTATTATAGTGCGAGAAGTCCCATACATCGCCCCGACATCCGACATTCGAGGAAAATTGTACGCACAGCCCCACCGGCATCCCGTGAGCTAGGAATACAACAGCACCCATGTGGCAAGTTTAGGCCCAAAAGTTTCAGTGTTTGCAGACACCGGCAGCCGCTCATTCCAATTCAGTCCAATGCCCAGTGCGCTACGTATGTTCAGTCAGTGCAGTGTTGAAGACACCGGTAGCCACTCATGTAAGTTTGCAAATGGGTTGGATGGTTCTTGGTAAGTGTTTGAAAAGTGTTTGGATAGTTATTTAAAAGTTCTTGGAAATTTCTTGGAAAGTTCTTGGAAAGTTCTTGGGTAGTTATCGGATAGTTCCTGAATAGTTTATGGAAAGTTCTTGGAAATTTCCTCAGTTGAAGAGCCTCCTCAGTCAGGTGTTTTGGGCACAAGGGTACCTGCCCCTTCTCCACTATATAATAGCCCTTCCACTGCAGTTTAAGTGCGTTGTGAGTTGGAGGGTAGGCGCGTGACGCCCGCGAGGGCGCGCGTTGTAGAGCACACGTGAAGTGTGCGCTTTGACACAGGACAGAAACAGCGGTGTGGGAACATGCACGCACATATCAGTGTATGCTAGGCTACAAAAGTTTCTTTGTACGTATGATCTTCTGCGTATGTAATGTATACGTTTTGTTTTGCCTTTCAGATGTAAAGGGCAGCAAGCAGCGATTTTGGTTGCTAGTGTTTTTGACGGGTGTGTGCTCTAGTACCACGCCGGGCGTCAACAGCAGCGTGGGGCAGGACATGTACGCACAAAAGTTAACCTGGGAGTGTTTGCGTTTTTTTTTTTTTACTTTTACTTCTCTAAAAATTCTCCCGAAGGGAGGATTTGAGGTTTTTTTTTAAAAAACCTGCCAGGTACAGTAGTGGCGATTTGTATGGTTTTGTACGCACGCAGCATACATTTCGTTTGCCTTCCTGCAAAGGCAGCAGCGACATTCGATGTTGGTGCTCTAGGCCGCGGCGTGGAATATGCGCAGACGCTGTGGTCTACGAATTGTGCTCTGTACATAATTCGTTATCGTACAAGCATGCTTTTTTGTTTGCTGCCTGGATGCTAAAGACAGCAGCAACGCCCGTTGATATCGCTGCAGGCCTGTTTGTAGATCATACAAGACTGACTTTCTTTTTACTATGGTACATACATACGAAAGCTGTACTTTGTAATGGCTGCAGTTAAATTGGGGCGTGATGCTCGTTGGGTTCCGTCACTTGCCTCGTATACGATAGTGTGTGTGGGAGGGTTGGGCACGGGGGAGCTGCATTTACGTTTGAGGCGTTACGCTCTTCTTGTGGTTCGTGGTTCGAGTCGGTTTTCTCGGAGTATACGTAGTGCGTGTGGGGTGTGGGAAGGGAGGAAGGAGTGCTGCCAGGGCGATAAGCGATAAACGTACACGGCGGGAAACCCTATGCTATGGCTCTTCTTCTTCTGACGGCAACTACGATAGGAATACAGATGGACTACTCCTAAGCTCACCATGGTCTGTGCCCCGTGTTCGAAAGATTGGGCTCGGGGGTGGGTGCGTTACAAACTGTTAACTCTGACTGGCGCGCCATCGAAATCGGGTGCACCGGATGAAGAAGACGGTTAGCGGGGCAGCCACTCTACTATAATGTACGTAGGCCTGTGAGGCTTCGAAGGTGTAAAACGGGGTGGGTACGTTTGGGCGCACAGCTATAAATGATTATTGTATATTATAGCTGTGCGTACAGTATAGTCACTTTTGGAAGGCATGCCTAAACACAATGGCGCATGCTACCTTAAGGTAAAGGTGCACCATTTTTTTTATGAGGCTCCCCACTTGAGGACCTCCATTTTCCAGTCACTTATCTTTGAACGAGAACCCTTTCTTACATTTTACCCTTCCTTTCATTAATTCCGGTTTTTTTTTCCTCCTCTTTTTTTCCTAGAAAAATAGTTTGGAAATTTAAGCCAAAACTTGCTCGATAAGAATGGACCTTTCAAAAGTCCTTATTTTTTTACCAGGGTAGTAATTATTAATAGTAAGACTGGAGACTATAAGGGCCCGTTTTAACGAAGAAGAAAAAAAAATCAATTTGGGAAAAAAAATATTCAAATCCGCTTTTCATTGGTCAACACACGCACCAGCACCAACGATTAGGATCTTGAGGCATAATATTTGGTGCTGGTGCGTGTGTTGACCAATGAAAAGCGTATTTGAATTTTATTTTTTCCAAATTGAAATCATTTTGTACTCGTTAATATGGGCCCTAATAGCAACGCGACAGAAACTCATTCGATTGCAATACTATCACAATACTAATAGTAAGTTAAAAACTGGTGTTCGATCGACCCTTAGGGTGACAAAAGATGAGTCTTAACCCCGACCGAGCGCGCCAGAGGGTGATCAACGGGGTTCAAACTCGATTGCGATACTTATCACAATACTAATAGTAAGTTAAAAACTGGTGTTGGGAGGAAAATTAAATTGCTACCCGATGAACCATCTCGTGGCCTGACTGTACGACGAAAAATGCTGCAACAACACAGGGGCGTCCAGAAAAAAGAGAAAACGACACACCACACACCCCCAGAGGTCGGAATAGAAAACCGTTGCAACCGTTGTGATCACATGATGAAATAAGAAAGTGGAAAAAAAAAATCCTTATTTTCATTTTTTCACTTGGTTTTAGTAACCCCCCCCACACCAGACATTAAATTAACTCATTGAAGCTGTCATCCATATGCAAGTCCGCCTGACAAGCGGTTCTTAGTAGGATGCAGCTCACCCTTCATGCGACTCGCCCAACACCCCACGGCGCTTCACGCTTGGTGCTAGCAATGTCTGCCTGGTCGGTGAAAACCCCGACATGCTCCGTCCCGGCATTGTATAGGGATGCGAGGGTCTATGGTCATACGACTACGGCCATGCATGAAAAAGAAATCCAACCCCCCCCCCCCCCCCCCCCGCTAACGAACAAAAAAATCTGTGAAATGTCTTGGGAGATGTCGAAAAATGATTTTTCGACCGCCCTCGAACAACACAAAAATGACAAAATCCGACGATTTGGGGTTATAACCGCTTAAGAAATGGTCTCACAAATTTGGGGACAAACTACTTGGAATTAGTAGTGTGAGATATTTTTTCAGTTCTGAATGGGTTATAACCCTTTTAGGACTGCAGTCCCGTTTTGGGGACAAACCACTCTAATTCTAAGTAATGTGTCCCCAAAACGGGACTCCAGTCCTAGAAGGGTTAAGGAGAGCCCGACCATTAAAAAACAGAAGCAGCCAAAATGTGATACCTCTATCGTACCACTAATAGGTTAAGAGCCCCGGGAAAAACAATCGAGCACCTGGCGAGAGAGAGGAGTGCACTTCGATTCTTGCCAAGTTTATCTGGAGTTTTGATCTCATGGCAGCCTGTCCTTTTTTTTTTTGGTAGCCGGTTAGCCGGACCCGTGATCATAATAGATCTAGGCTTGTCGGGGCAGCCGGCAGCGGAAGAAGAAAAGCGTTTGTTGTTTTCTTCTTTTGTTGTGGTACAATGCAGTTCTTCTCGTATCTGGTACACGTTTTGTGGCAGCAGACAGCAGTGTAGTATTGATAGTGTCCTGATGACCTTTCTTTGTTGTTGGTGGTGTGTGTGCGTGGTTAGTTTTTGTCCTTGAGTAGACGCTGGCGATGGCAAAACGTTGGCACGATATATACATAGGTAAGTAAGTAAGTGCAGATAACAGATTAGACGGCACACAACAGCAGCAGAGCAGTGTGCGGCGTATAAACAACAAACACCCACAAAAAAAATCAGAGGATTTTTCTTTCAAAAACAATGATCAATAATAATCGGACAACTGCGGGAACCCAACAATAATCCTTTCTCCAAGTCGAACCCAGCGATTGAAACTTTCGCCGAACCCTGCGATCGAAGTCTGTCGAACCCACAGCGATCGAAGCTTGAGCCCCTTCCAAAGGTTGGCCTTTTTCTCTTCAAAGTTCGTGGACAGACGACGGACGTCAACTGTTTCGCACTCCCTTCACACTGTCTCAACAAAAATGACCGCCCCCCCCTTGAAAAAAACTTCCTTGTGCTCTTGCTCTCCATGATCGTTCGTGATGATCGCCCCCCTCTCGTTCCCCCCCCCCCCAACTCTCTCCACCTTGCACTCGCGACGGCTGTCGTGGCGTCGAGCTATACGACGCCATTGCGAACAAACAAACAAACACCCCCCCCCCCCGCTCCCCCCCCCCCCCAACTCTCTCCACCTTGCACTCGCGACGGCTGTCGTGGCGTCGAGCTATACGACGCCATTGCGAACAAACAAACAAACAAACAAAACGCTTGTCATCCCGACTCTATTAAATGAAGCAGCAGTAGTAGTAGTAGTAGTAGTAGTAGTAGTAGTAGTAGTAGTAGTAGTAGTAGTAGTAGTAGTAGTAGTAGTAGTAGTAGTAGTAGTAGTAGTAGTAGTAGTAGTAGTAGTAGTAGTGGACCACAGCAGCAGCGGCGGTAAGTACGCGCAAAATGCTGACTAACCTCTCCGCAGTATGAGTGTGGTTCGTTAAAAATGATGGATCGTGCTGAGGGGGAGAAAGGCTGACATCTGTCTGTGGCCCACGGCTTGTCCTGAAAGCCGCTGTGGGTATGTATTATTCATAAAAAAAAAAGCTCCTCCATACGACGAGTTTAGCTGGAAAGCAAAAAAAAAAGGATGGTTTTTGGGTGAGGCTCGTATAGAGAACCCCTCAAGTGACCACATCCAGAACATAGTAAGTGCACCTCTTCCTTATACTTATCATGTGTCCCAAGTAGTGTATGATGGTCGATGCTTTTGTTTTTTCGACTTCTTTTTTTTCTTTTGTCGCTTTGTTACCTTGCCTTGCGCTTTTTCGCGTTTTCGCCCCCCCCCCCCCTCCCCTTTTCTGTTGTCGCTTTGTTGCCTTGCCTTGTGCTTTTTTTGCGTTTTCGCCCCCCCCCCCCCCCCCCCCCTCTTTTTTTTTTCTTTTTCTTTCCCTTTTTTTCGTTTTTTTTTTTTTTTTTTGTTGCTTTTTTCCCTTGCCTTGCTTTTTTTCGCGTTTTCGCCCCCCCCCCCCCTCCCCTTTTCTGTTGTCGCTTTGTTGCCTTGCCTTGTGCTTTTTTTGCGTTTTCGCCCCCCCCCCCCCCCCCCCCCTCTTTTTTTTTTCTTTTTCTTTCCCTTTTTTTCGTTTTTTTTTTTTTTTTTTGTTGCTTTTTTCCCTTGCCTTGCTTTTTTTCGCGTTTTCGCCCCCCCCCCCCCTCCCCTTTTCTGTTGTCGCTTTGTTGCCTTGCCTTGTGCTTTTTTTGCGTTTTCGCCCCCCCCCCCCCCCCCCCCCCCTTGTTATCTATGAACAGTACTAATAGTAGTAACTTAGATGTGTGCGTGGGTGAGAGTCGGTCTACCGTTCGTTATTGCCTCGTTGTGTCACTCGATTCTATGGTCGGTGCGTTGGAATGTTGGGAGGTTTTCGCTGCGTGCTATTATATGAGCCATCATGTGCACGGTGTGTGATGATGATAATGATGCTTGCTTGCCATCGTTCGTTGCGCCGTGAGTGTCGCTGTGTGCATTTCTTGCTGATTTGGCGCTCCTAAGTCTACTACTACTATTAATACTACTATTAATACTACTACTACTACTACTGCTACTGCCCCCGCCAGGGTTGTAAACTGAACCCTGAAAGTTGTTTTTTCTCGTCGTTTTTTCGCGACCGAAACCGACTTCTTTTAGTCGCTTTTTTGTTTTTTTAGGTTGCCCAATAAAAACGTTTTTCGCGACCGAAACCGACTGTTTTTTTTTGTCGTTTTTAGTTTTTTTTCGGTTGCCCAATAAAAACGAAACAAAAAAACCGACTCGGTTTTTTTTTCGGTCGTTTTGGTTCCCACTGTCCCATGCTCCTATAACGCCTATATACACCTCGAAGTCGAACAGATAATCGATTTCCACTTCATGATCTACGAAGATCTCCCATAAGGGCAGCCAGATTCCGGATCTGTCTGTAGGGATTTAACTCATGTTGCCGTCCGGGTGGGAGCCGTACCGTCTTTTCTTCGTGATCTAGCACACGGTTCCTGGGTTGAATGAATGTGTACCACCCTGTATAGCGCAGGTCGAGTAGCGTCGGTTGCACACTACGAGCATAGCGCAATCGAAATCGCTTGGCGCAGTGTTTTCCGTTTCCATACTAAAACCTATATATTCCCCAATCCGGAGTAGTAGCGCCGGTAGGTTGCCGTTAGAGCGCCGGTTTTTCACGCTGGCACGTACCGCCGCTATAGAAGGACCACTACTGCTGTATATAATATTGCTCCAACACTTTCTAGTCACACTTTGACCAGCAGTCGTAAAGAAGCTGTTGTATCATGCTCTACGCGTCATAGTTTCTTGACATTCTTCACTCTTTTGTCGCCGGCCGCGCCCTCGATCCAGCTATAATACCACGTACGAGTATTACGATAAACACAGGTTACAATACGAACCTCTCAACGCTCAACGCCCCCCCCCACCCCGACCCCCACCGCGCGCTTTCGATTGCCTGGGTCCCTTTCGTTTCCGAACCGAACATGCAACGATACCGACTACGGTTTGGGCCGGGTTTTTTATCCGACAGCGAAAATTCTAGGGTTCGATTCGGTTCCGCGAAACCGGACCGAGCGGAACTGGACCGAACCGAATATACCGAACCGAACCGAACCAATCTGAACCGACCCGAACCGACCCGACCGGAACCGACCCGGCCCGACCGGAACCTAACCGACCCGACCGGAACCTAACCGACCCGACCGGAACCTAACCGAATCGAACCGAGCCGAACCGAACCGAACCGAACCGAACCGAACCGAACCGAACCGAACCGAACCGAACCGAACCGACCGGAACCTAACCGAGCCGAACCGAACATAACCGAATATAACCGAACGGAACCGAACCGAACCGAACCGCAGCGAGGGGTCGTAAACAGCCCCGCCCTCCGTCGCCCCGAAAACCAAAGGGCCTGGTACTACACAGAACTTGGCACACACACAGACAGACAGACTTCACTTCACGGCTTAGCCGCGCTCGCCGCAGCCGTCTCCGCGCCTGAGAGGTCAGGAGCCACGAAGCCCCCGTCCAACGCCATGACGTCTACGCCTACTTTCTCCACGAACACCAAAATCTCCTCAACTTCCGCTAGGGGTGGCAGCTCTCCCTGTCGGGGGGCACACACATGGCGCCGAAAACAGAGAGCGGGGGGAGGGGTAGGTTAGGTTAGGTTAGGTTAGGTTAGGTTAGGTTAGGTTAGGTTAGGGTAGGGTAGGGTAGGGTAGGGGTAGGGTAGGGTAGGGTTGGGTAGGGTAGGGTAGGGTAGGGTAGGGTAGGGTAGGGTAGGGCAGGGTAGGGTAGGGTAGGGGGTGAACTCATTAGCCGCATGTCATGCACGGCCGCAGTCGTATGACCATAGACCCTCGCATCCCTACAATGACGGCCGTTTTTTTCAAGCAAAAGAGGTCTGCCGTGGCTTTCACGATAAATACTGCAGAGCACGCCAGAAGTAGTGGGGTGGGAGGGGGGGGGGGGGGG
>MEHQ01004534.1:0-10248 GCA_008828725.1 Saccharina japonica
GCGCAGCAAGCCGCTCAGATCAACAACCCGCTGTGGAAGTTTTAGGACTTGCACGTCGCTCATCGACGCGCGCGTTTCGCGCAAGGTTGGGAGAGACGTTAATAAAGCGAATAACATACGGAGGGATCCAAGACCTTATCTTCTGGGGATAATGTTTGCACCGCTATCTTGGTGATGAGTTCGCTTTTTCGCTCGTATCCCGCCAGGTAGTATTGCGACTCAAACAATTGCTGTCACGTTCCTGTAGTCCGGGGTAATCTACCTGGTACATGCGTTGTACTTCTCGTTTTTTAGTGAATTTTTGTGTAAACGTAGGCAATGAACTGATTTTGGTGTCCGTTCTCGTTATAGACGCGACATGTCACGGCAATGTTAATGCATAATCTTTTTTTTCAAGTTGGAATCTAGGTCATATTGTTTGCGCTTTTCTTGCGTAAAGTGAAGCCAAATAGCGTATTTTTGCCTCCGGCGGCGCCTTCAGCGGGATCCTCCGGAGGCACCTCCGGCGGGCCCTCCGGGGGCGCCTCCAGCGGAGCGCCTCCTCGACCGGGGCTATTTTTTTTGGCTCGCTTCGCTCGCCTGACTTTTGCGGCAAGTCGGCTGGCTTCGCCAAGCCGACTTACCGATTGAAAGTCAGCTAGTCCCTTCGCCGACAGAACGACTAGTTATTAGTCGTGAAATGAAACCGACTCACAGCCCTACAGAAGTAGATTTTATGTATTCCGTGAACTTGTTTCTGCTTGTCTTCGTTAAGGATATGGGCCGTAGTGTGGTATTTGTTTTGACCAGATTGTACTCCCGAACCGGAAAGGACGTACTATCTGTATTATCCAGGAACGAGTTGGGGAACGTTCTTGAAGGGTCCCCTAACCCGGCCCAAAGATAAAGCCTCATTATGGGACAGCAAAGCAAGCCTTCGAGTTCAGTATCAACAAGAGCTTTCTTCTCCAAACAGAGGTCGAGAAGAAGAGGTTACTTGAGACGCTCAACAGTAGCCTTCGCCCCTGCACCACCGCGCGGCACAGGGCTTCACCCACCGTATTTCCCGTCTCTAGGACTTCCAACCCCAACTCCCACTCCACAACATTCTCCCGACCAGCCTTTCTCTACCATGGATTTTACTGCAGCTTCGACTTTCGCGAGCCTGGACGCTTACACTTCGACCACCACCACGACCGAGGACGGCGTGCCCGTCCCCATTCTAGAGCGCTTCGTCCTGGCGCGTGGGGAACGCGACACGGCGGACCTGCTCAGCGTCAACCAGGTCCTGCTGACCTGCGCTGAGGTAATAGAGGCGGGGTCGTCGGAGGAGCGTCCGGATCTCTTCCGCCTCGTGGCTGCGGCTCGAGGGACCCCAGCAGCAGGCGCGGCCGCCGATCCCCACGAAGGCAGGAACGCAAAACGAGTCCTGTTGCAGGCGACCGGGGATTACCTCTGGAAGTGCGACGACAACGGAGGGCTGCGTACTCTCGACGACCGCGCCATCTTCCCCTCGGCCATGCCCCGCCTACCGTCCCCGGCACTCAGCAGCATCGTCCTTTCCCCCGTCTCGGAGTTGACACCTGCGGCGCCCCTCCCTGGACTCTCAGGCGACCAGTTCCACATCGACAAACGGGCGCGCACTTCGGAGAGCGAGCTGGACGAGCTGGCCTCGGTGGAGGAGCTTTTCTCGTCGACACCTGCCACGACATCAGGTCCGGAGGAGCCGCCGCTCACCGCCATCACCGGGAAGGTTCAGGTGAGAGTTATCTACAAACCGACTGCAAAAAATCGTTGGTATGTGAGTACACGAGAGACCCGCTTGCTGTTACAAAAAAGGTCCACTGCTGCGACTGTATCTGGAGGCACAACTCATTTCCACCGCCCAGTCCCGTCGGCTCACAGCATACGGCCGTAGCACGCAGCGAGTAGGAGTAGTCGTGAACGTAGGGAGGCACGCAGGTGCTGGCAGGTTCGTAGCGGGTCTCAGTAGGATAACTATTGGTAGTACAGATAGTTTTGGTTGGCACGTTCGCAGAATGCAAAAGAGGTATCACATATATCTGCAGTAGTCAGTCAGCGTATAGTACAGTATACAGGTATTATTAGTTATACGAGTGAACCGGGGCTTTTCTTGCCTGACACAGGTCCGGAGGGGCACACGTCGTCCCACAAAAACCGTATTCACTCGCACTCGTACCCTTCCTCTGTCCCATGGTAATCAGATACTGGTAGCCCCACCCACGCCATATCCATGCCCATACTGCTGCACTAGGCAGCACAGCACGTCCCGCACGTACCCGTACCGTATCAAGCCCTCGGCAAACATTTTAACAAGTCTATCCAGAGAAGGACAATAACACTCAAAGGAGCACACGCACGCACGCACATGCACAAGTAGCATACGCACGAGCACCCGCCCCCCCACCCCCCCCCCCTTTGTTCCTTTCCCCCGCCTCACCAGCGGACCTGACATTTACGTACGTACAATGCGAAAATATTTTAGTGCACGATGGTACCTGCGTACGCACGTAACAAACATCCCGAGACCCGTACCCCTCACCTACGTCAGTCGCCCGAAGTCGACGCACCACGAAAAGACAACAGCGCACGTACGTCCGCGAACAGTACGTACGTAGACACAAAATTTCGAAAAAAATCCGAAATATTCAAAAATTCCAAAAAATTCCCGAATATAAAATTAAAAAACGAAAACATATTTTCGGAAAATATTTCCGAATTTCAACCAAAATTCCCAAAAACAAAAAAAAACAAAAAAAAATCCGAATTTCACCCAACTTCCAAAACATTTTCCGAATTTTGTCCAAAATTCCAAAGTTCCAAAAAAATTCAAAAATTCAAAAATTCAAAATTTTAAAAAAACTGCACTCGAGAGGGTAGGTACGCACGAGCACATCGCACACGCACGCACAACCCACGGCACACACGCACACGCACGCACGCACACGGCCTGGCATGCGCACGCACGCTCACTTCACGGCGCACGCACGCACACTCTACGACTCACGCACGCACGCAAGCCCCATGCAGGCACCTCGCACACGTACAACACACAACGCATGCCCCACGCACTACGTACACACACGCACAACGCACGCTCGCGTACAACGCACACATGCGTACAACGCACACACACGTACAACGCACGCGCACGTACAACGCCCACGTACAACGCACACACGTACAACGCACACGCACAATGCACACGCTGAACGCACGCCCCACGTACAACGTACGCACACGTACAACACACGCACACGTACAACGCACCACGTACAAAGCACGCACACGTACAACGCACGTACACGTACAACGCACGCACACGTACAATCACATGCACACGTCCAACGCACGCACACGCACGCACGTACACGTACAACGCACGCACACGTACAATCACATGCACACGTACAACGCACGCACACGTACAACGCACGGACACGTATAACGCGCGCACACACGAACAACGCACACACACCTACAACGCACACACACGAACAACGTCCACCAGGAGACGCATCAAAAGATCGTGGGAGCCACCGCGATCGACCACGGCGCGGTGGACCTCGCCCTGAAGAACCTCAAAAAGCTCGGAGGCCAGTCTGTGACCGCCGAGTTTGCAGGGTGGAACCGGGGGCTGGGAGGGGCACACCGTCAATCCTACGTGCCCCGGATGCACGCCCCGCCTACGACCGGCCGTTTCTCGGCAGGGAGGAACTTCTACACCCCTCCCTCGCCGGTGGGCCGGGTGGGAATGGGGGCGGGGCACTACGCCCCCCCTCGCCGTGGCGGAGGGCCCGGGCAAGGTGGCAGGGGACGGGGCCAGACGGGTCGGGGAGGGGCGGCCGGGGGAACCGGAAGGAGGCCGATCTGCGGTCGTGGCGACGGGCAGGGGCTCAACGCGGATCACGCGCACAGCACGTGCCCCTTAGTGGTCTGCCACCGGTGCCGCCAGTCGGGCCACATTCAGGCCCATTGCCCTAATTAGGAGGATACTTAGTGTACCCCTACTCGTAGTTTCGCTATGTAATATTGGCTTCCGTCGAAACAAAAATCGCAAACCCCACCCCCCCCCTTTCCGCCCGGCGGCACGAGGCGCGTGTATATTATTGATGTAGCCGCCGGCGTGGGTAAACCCTTTTGGGTAGCCGTGCGCGTGGGTATATTTTGTGCACCCGTAGTTAGAAGTATAATACTGCCCTACGGATAGTCGTAGGAACGAGTGCACGGAAGTCGGGGTAACGATATATATTTATATTAAAATATATATGAAATATACTCCCTTCCCCCACCGTAAACGATACATAATTTGGGTAGCAACACACGTTACGTTGCCCGGCGCCCACCGCGATTTGACGGTGTTTCCGACCGCCCAGCGTGCACTACGTTTGTCGGCTGTGCGTGCTCGCGTGATGATCCTGATGAATCGGGTGCTACGCAGGGTCGAATAGCGGTGTCGTTTGTTTGTTCACTTAGTGAGAAGGAAGCTTGCGTAGCACCGTACATCCTAACCCGAAACAAAGCAGCAGTGGTTGGCGTTTCGGGGTTGAGTTTCGGAGACGGTCAAATAGGTCGGCGACGACGAGCATGAAGGGCAAACGTCTGTGCAGGAAGACAGCGAGGTGTTCGCGCAGGGCGTTTTTTTGTCAGGCTTCGTCTTCCTTCATACGCCCGTCCCGTTTTTATTTTTGTTTGCTCTGTTTGTTCGGTGTGTTCTGTTTGTTCTGTTTGTTCTGTTTGTTCTGTTTGTTCTGCTTGTTCTGTTTGTTTTGCTTGTTTTGGTGTATTTTGTCTGTTCGGTTCGGTTCGTCCGTTTGCCTTACATGTGATTGTTCGGATACAGTTAGTCTCAAAAGGGACGATGTCTGCGGTAGAAATAGGAGTAAGTGGGGAGAAGACTGGTTTGCCCCCGCAACCAGGTACGCGATATTAGAAGGAAAAGGGGCGTGGGGGGGGGGGAGAGGGTTTTTTCGTCCCCACCCCCCCCTTCCTAGTGGTACGAAAGATACGATTATTTTGGCCGGTGGTTCCGGAGAGTGCCCGTTGGTTTGCCTGTTTTCATTTCGCGTTGCTATGAATTTGAGGCACTGGGGAAAAAGCGCCGAGTATCGGGAGTACGAGTTTTCCCTCTCCCAAATTTCCCTTCGTGTTTCGAGTGAGCCCAGAATCATGCACGTTGGAACGGTAGACCGCGAGGCGGAACCGCAACCACATAATAACAATATTTATTTGGCTTTGAGCATTTCGCACGCGGAAGGAACTCTGGTGAAAGAGTCGTCCCCGCACCGACACGTGCCCCATTTATGAGTCGTTTTCTGGTTATGAGTCGTTTTCTGGTTACTGTGATGTGTATAAACATATATAACCGTACACATACATAGATACATATGATATATGTTCACCTGATTTTATTTTACAAAAATGCCGTCGTCGTAGTCGTTACCAGTCCGTTCGAAGGAAAACACGGACCATAAGGACAACTAACACTTGCGAACGTCCGAACATAATACGGTCACTTAACATCACCCGAGTCTCAAAAACATTATTTAGATAATTCAACGAACCTCGATAGCCGAACTCGCCACCACACACGGTGGTAGCTCTCGTGAACAGT
This sequence comes from Saccharina japonica, assembly GCA_008828725.1. Taxonomy (NCBI): domain Eukaryota; class Phaeophyceae; order Laminariales; family Laminariaceae; genus Saccharina; species Saccharina japonica. The sequence continues at coordinate 5,615 of MEHQ01004534.1, forward strand.
GTTGTAAAAGAACGAACACAGTAACTACTACTGCGGTCAGGCTTGTTTCGAGAGGGTAGAGTAGCCACGTGCCAGCTGCTACACACCCTCCGACAAGCCCCTGAACCTTGCCCATGTTTACTATGGCGAGGACTTTGGTTCAAGGTTGGTGCACCACGCGTGCTCGCTAGTAATAAGATAGTCGTGTACGAATAGACACGCGGACAACCAAACATCTCATCTAAAAGTCCCACATTTAAGAACATACTGTAAGACCACGTACCCGCGCTCCATACCATCATACTTCGTTTCCCGTTTTCATACAAATAGGATGAATCAACGATAGCGGTTTTCCTGGAGGAACGGAGAGGACGCATTGCTAACATTCGCACATATCGCATTGAGGACGAAGGGAGTAGCCTCGGGGAGAGGGGGGGTGGAAGCTGGCAGCACACGCAGCGCCCGGTCGAGGGTTGGACTAGCCAGAGCCTGTTAGCCGAAAAACCTTTACCCACGCCTCGGAACGCCCCGCTACGAAGAGAGTCAGACTTTGTACCAGGGCACTTGAGCACAGCCACAGATTTTTGGGAGCACGAGATCTTAGCCGATTTCCCGGAAGAACAAAAACAGCAGATGTTAGGCTGGCTTAGCGGGGTGAGGGTTCACGAGTTCATCGATCCGAAAGCCAAAGGAAAATTTTTGGGGCGACAGTACAGTGGGAAAGAGATCACCCCGGCAAAATTCCAAAACCATGTACCCCCCGAATTCGAGACATGGGTAGACACGGAACTCGCTAGCCTCACAAAGAAGGGTTGTTTGGCAAAATGGTCAGACATTGCAGATGCAAACAAACAACCAACACCACGCATGGTCCTGCCGTTGGGGGTGGAGCCCAGCAAACCCAGGTTGTTTTGGGACGGGAGATGGTTGAACAAAATGTGTAGACACACCCCTTTCGGCATGGATGGAGTGGGGAAGGTGGCACAAGTAGCCTGGAAACGAGCGTACCAGGTAACCTTAGATCATAATAGTGGTTTTCACCATGTCCCCCTCGATCCGGAATCGAGGACATACTTCGGTCTGTGTTGGAAAGGAGAACACTACGTGTGGACCGTGCTATGCTTTGGTTGGTGTTCGTCACCGTACATTTACCACACATTGTCCTCGTCAATAGGACAGTACCTGAGGACGCGCGACGTGCCGGTACTGGTCTGGATGGACGATTTCTATCTGACGAACTTCCGCTCCTCAAGGAACGGAAACCCTCAAGAGCAGCTTGACGCGGCGCGAGCGGCAGTACACCTGGCGCTTTGCGTGTTCTATAGAGCGGGATATTTCATGTCGGTGAAGAAATTCGTGCTCGAGCCCTCGACCCGTTTAGTGTACCTGGGGATAGTGTGCGATTCGACGGAGTGTCGCTTCGAGGTCCCAGAGGACAAGCTAGATAAGTTAGAAGCGCTTATCACCGCAGCAATAGACTCGAATTCGATCACGTTCGCCGTACTGGAAAACATCGCAGGGAAGTGTACAAGCATGACGGTAGCAGTCCCAGCCGCGAGCCTGTACACTTTCCATATGTACAAACAGATCGGACACCTCCAGCGTACAGGAAAGAGTAGAGTCTCGGCAACCGTTAAGGTGGCCCCAAATGGGAGCCTCAGGGCAGAATTTGACAGGTGGCTAGAGGTTCGGGCACGCATGAACGGAGCGTCTTGGATTCAAGCACAGCACCGGGTGTTGGCAGTGTCGGGAGCGACAGATGCATCGTCCTCAGGTTGGGGAGGGGTTATGAGGGGTCCGGACCAGATCCTTTTCGAGGCGGCCGCCGATTTCCCGGATGAGTGGGTAGAAGCAAACATCAACGAGAAAGAAGCGTACGCGTTGTTAGAGACCCTCCGTTTGTTTAGTGAGGCCAGACCGGGCCAGATCCGGAGCTCAACGGTAGTCGTGGACGTTGACAACCAGACAGTGTTTCACGCTTTTCGGAAAGGAAAATCTTCGAACGTTCGGATGCACGAAGTCATTACTAGTCTGTTCTGGATGCAGGTTGAGTTAGATTTCTCCCTTAACCTGCGATGGGTACGCTCCGAAGACAATAAGGAGGCAGACGACCTCTCACGAGCAAACGGCGAGGAATACGTAAGGTTAACGGAGGGGGCGTTTGAGGATCTATGGACACAATGGGGGGGGTTTGACATGGATCTGATGGCCACCACCGCTTCATCTCAGCGAATTCCAGAAGGGGTGTTAGGGGCCGGGAAACAACTCCCTTTCTACTCACGGTATAACACGGCGGCAAGCGCAGGGGTAGACGTGTTGAGCCAGGACGTGAGCAGGATGCCCGATCTTTCTAGAGAGTGTTTCGGATTTTGTTTCCCACCCCCGAGCATGATAAGAATTGTTTTGCAACACCTGGAAGAGAGAGGGGCACACGCCGTTTATTTGGTGCCGGACTTGAAGTTACAGTGGTTCACTAAACTAGCAGGAGCGACAGTAAGGTCCCGGAAGGTGTCCAAACCGGGAGAGGATAGTCAGTTTTTCCGTTTACACCACCAGAAACACAGGGTGCCACATCGTTTCCACAAGTGGGGAATGAGGGCAGTGGAGGTGGACTTCAGGAAGTCATAATGAAACAATTTACACACACGAGCCCCGCCTACGCGAATCCTTCTCCACTCGCACGCACGCAGTAGTTTGACACCACAACCGATCGGCGTCTCTGACTGTTTCGAACAACCTCGGACCGAGCAGGCCGTTCGAGGGATGCTGGGACCGTTGCGTTCTTTGGTACGACAAATGGCAGCGTTACTTACAAGGTTCTCGGCTAACAAGGAAATACAGGACACAAATAATTGTTCTCTGGATAAAGTATCGGCGATACGGGCCCGGGTACTATGCCCAAGATGTCTGGGCGAGAATGACGAGGCGTTCAGATTCTGCCAATTTTGTGCAACGCCAAGTTGCTTAGTTAGCAACGATGAAACCCCACTGATGATTGTCGATGAGAAAGCCATCGGGAAGCGGGCGACACAGTTCCACGCCGCCGTAGCAACGTTGGCCTCAGTCAAAAGCAGGAATCAGACTACGGATTTGTTCAACAGGTCTCTGAAATCGCGCGTAGGAAAAGGAGCCACACACATGGCAACCGCGGAACCAACAGACGTGCTCCAGTTCCTCTGTTGGCTGGACTCGTGCGGAGAACGGAGGCGGACAGTAGTGCACGATGTTGATTGCGAGGAGGTGGGGACAGACACTCTGACAGAGGCGTGTAGAGCGAGGGACCTGTGCGACAATCGGTTTGCGCACGACTCCCTCCGAACAAATTACGTTTCAACGCTGGCAGTAGCATATGAACGAGACCTTGGCGTGGCCTCAGCGTGGTGTGACCAATTGAGAGTGGGAAATCCAGTCCGGAGTGACCTGGTGAACCAGTACATGTCCTTTACCAGATCCGAACAAAAGAAGGCAGGAGTGAGAGTGAAGCAGGCCCCGACGTTGTTACGAAGCCATTTAGCGGACATCATCGCACCTATGAGGGCACGCCTCCAAGGGACGTTAGATATGTCCGAAAAGCTGATGCTCGCGCGCAACATCGCTTTGTTCACGGTAGCGTTCGGTACAACGAAACGCGGAGACGAACTCACGCGCACCCTTATCCAGCGCATCCTTAGACTCCCGAACCGCTGCGGTTTTCTGTTTAATTTCCAGTGGGGAAAGACCATGCGGGACGGCGCGGATCACTTACTAACGGTTCCTTACGACGAACAGCACGCGGACACGTGCCCCATTAGAGCGGTCGAAAACTGGGTAGCAATAGGCAAGTTCGCGGGATGGAACATGGAGAAGGGTTACCTTTTTCCAACTATCTCTTCAAGAGGAGAGGACAGTACACCGACGCGAGGCTCACTCCCACTTTCGGCAAGCCAAATGACCGTGCTTCTGAAGCAGAGTGCCGTAGCAGCAGGAGTACAAGGGGATTTCTCGATGCATTCGTTTAGGTCGGGGGGGGCGGTTTCACGAGCATTAGCAGGGGACGACCTGTCCACGATTATGCAAAAGGCGTTCTGGAAGGACCCTAAAACAGCGTGGAGGTATATGCAGCTAGCTCAAGTAGTGTCGCCAGGCTCGTCGGGGTACGCCATGGTCCCAGGGGTGACAGAGGAGCAGTACAAGTTGATCAACGAGTTTCCATTAAGTGAACAAAGCAGGTCATGGGGGGCGTTCGGAAATGAACCAATGATGTAATATAAAGACTTACAGGAAGAGCAACCAAGAGAGAGGAGTGTGGGAAAGCAGCCCCGATCGGTATAACGACAATCCACAAGCAATGGAGAATCGTGATACTGATAGAGACTGTAAAGTAAGGGAGGGGTGGTAGCACCGGCCACGGGAGGTGCTTCCACCATTCTTATCCCACACTATATGAGAAGAAGAACTGGCCCAAGAATACATGCGTATTATCCAGGAACGASTTGGGGAACGTTCTTGAAGGGTCCCCTAACCCGGCCCAAAGATAAAGCCTCATTATGGGACAGCAAAGCAAGCCTTCGAGCTCAGTGTCAGCAAGAGCTTTCTTCTCCAAATAGAGGTCGAGAAGAAGAGGTTATTTGAGACACCACCCGCCCACCCCTCAAATAGATAAAACATGATACTGG
>MEHQ01002465.1:0-16449 GCA_008828725.1 Saccharina japonica
CCCCTTTCTCTGCCCACCCGACTTTCCAGACTGCACCGTTTGTGCAGACGAATTTGCGCCAGGGATTGCATACAGCTGCCGTAAATGCTCCGGGGGTATCACGAGGTCGGCGGTGGGGCTTGCAGTGGCCGTGGTTCTGGCTGTGATACTGTTTGCCGGTGTACTGATTTCACATCTCGGGCGTACGGTGCCCAATGGGGTTGAAGACGGCATCGAGACAGATCAACGCCTGTGGAAGAAAAAGTGCAAGGCTTGCATGGCGTACCCGGCCAACCTGCTTCCAGTCAGGGCGATCAAAATTGTCGTGACCGTCTGGCAGATTCTTTCTCAGGTACAGTGTACGAGTATTGGCTTCCGTACCAGATAGCTGCGTAGTCTAGAGCATATTTGCAGAGGCGTGTGATAGGGGTTGCCTTATACCATGGTAGCGAAGAAGCACATACTATCGTCTGAATAGCACAAGTGGGCGTCCTGGCAAAAGCGGATATTCGCCCCCATCGGTATCTGGAAACGCATTTGTAAGAAGGGAATCATGTGTTCACTGCCATGTTGTTAGACTCGACACACCCCGCCTATCAATTTTCTCACTCTCCCATTCCCAGCTTGAAACCAACATAACATGCTGAAAACATCATACCGCAACACTCGTGTATATTACCCGTAGGAGGCTGAATGTTATGAAACACCAAATGGTTTATGGAAGATGCCCTGCCGTGCTGAGCGAGAAATCGCGTGATCAGGGTCTGGCTGATGATTTTGAACGTGCAAGCAGTGAATAAATATATCGCTCAACGAAATAAAAGATGTTGCGTTAGGTTGAGCTCGTCCTTACTGAGCCCGTGCCTTGCAGCAATTTGGTACGCTTGCACAAGTGTTGGTTTGTTCTTTAGAGGGATGGTCAAAAGTTAGTGACGGCCCGCGTCACGCTTGACGCGTGTTCCCGGCTATTTGCGACCCTTTCCCCAGTTTGATGCCATTGCAGGTGATATATACCCGGACCTGTACCAAACCTTTATCTCCAAGCTGAACCCTATCAACCTGGACTTGGATTTCGTCTTCTCCTACTCTTGCCTAGTGGCCAATGATTTTTACGGCCATCTGGTGTTCGCCACGATCATGCCGCTCGTCGCTCTTGGTGTTCTGTGGGCGAGCTATTTCATCAGACAAAAGAGAAACAGCTGTTCTGAGTCTGCAACGCGCGAGGTGCGGCAAAAGCATCAGGCTGCGGTACTGTTTATCGCTTTCTTCTTCTACTCCCCGGTATCGTACAGGATATTCCAAACGTTCGGCTGCGACGAGCTAGATGATGGAACGACATACCTTCGGGCGGACTATAGGCTTTCGTGCTTGACAGCTCGTCACCGTTGGTACGAGGTATATGCGTTCATCATGGTGGCTGTGTATCCTGTCGGCATAACTCTTGCGTTCGCGGGGTTGTTGTTTATGCACCGGCGTGACCTCGTCAAGCCCAATCGAGGAACGCTGTTGCACCTTAAGCCGTTTAACGGCGTATGGGCCGCATACAAGCCGTCTCGATACTACTATGAGGTGGTAGAGTGCGGTCGTCGTATTGCTTTAACTGTCATTGCGGCATTTGTTCTTCCCAACAGCACGGCACAGATATCCATCGCTCTTTTGTTTGCGGTGGTGTACGTGTTTGTTTCGGAGGTATTGTCTCCCTTCCAAAAGGGTATTGACACAGGCCTGTACCGCTGGGGAAACGGCGTTATCGTGGCCAGCATATACGTGGCCTTCCTCATGAAGATTGACGTTGGCAAAGATACTGCCAGCACAGGGTATATCTTGACCTTTTCCGGCGTTCTTATCGCCGCGAACATATTTATGGTCGTCACAGTGCTGATTCAGGCAGTGCTCTTGGCGTCAGAGGTGCGTGCGATGAAGAATGCGGTCAAAGTGATTGACATACCTGTCCGCCGTACACACTCAGTGTCCTCGAGAGGCCTGAGTCCGGTACAAGAGGGCGAAGAAGTCAGAGATTGGATTGAAGATCTCTAGTCTAAAGAGTGTGAGAATATCTGGACTTAAGGCGCAATGGCCTCGGCAGAGGGGGGAGGTTGCGTTAGTTTCTGGTTTTGTAGACACGTGGAAACTGGAAGATGGTGTGGAGCTGACTGTTTTGTGCAGTGCTTGGCAATTAAATTGCGGGGGACTTCGCGCAGGACGTCACGAGGTTTAGGAAATATTTGGGTTCCAGTAGTAAAATTGTTTCCGGGGTCCAACCCGAACACGTCCGATGGGAACCCTATTTTGTATGATCATCCAAATGGTTCATGTTGATGTGTTCGTTTTTATAGTTTGTTAAGTTCCCATTTCGTAGGTTGCACCGGGAATGTCCAACCTCTGAATAATTCGCAAAGTATAATCATCACGGGTTCCCGCCGGTGTAACTCACGCGTGTCCCTTGTGTACGATATCCCCACGTAGGCTTTGTTCAGTTTAATACGTATATAACGATGAAGATGTCACAGCCAACGTGAGGGCACGGATAACGTACATATATAGTATTCCTATCTTGGTCCTGGTGTAGTGTCGAACAGTCTAGCATATCCCGGGTCTTTGGTGCATTGTTTATTTCATATTAAATGTGTTTGTGTTTTGGTATGCTATAATTGCTAGACTATGTTTTTTGTACTTTTTGTTTTTTATTTATATTCTTGTATGCTTGTCTTCTTGAGTGGTTTTCTGGTTATGTTTTATGTATTTTGTAGTTTAATGTTCCGTTAGGGTTGGATTGTTTATTGCGAATGTTTGTATGTTTGTGTAGTACCCAAGGGAATACGTAGGAAGTGTAGCCTACAGAACACAACCTTGACTTACAGACGTCCCGCGTAAAGGTCGGGGTTTCTGACGAAACGCACAGATGTTCCGGGTGGATACATATGCGAATATTGTACTGGCACCCGTATCCACACCAGGGTGTTCATCAAAGGACACACCCGTGCCCTGGGTATTGTGACACGGGCATAAAGAACTTTCAGAAGTCTAGGGTACTGCTATGCATGTCGCACATTACTCACGGAAGTTCCGCCACGGATAACTCCCGGGAAAATACCCCGAGTATTGTTTTGTACGCACACTTACAGAACACAACCTCGAATACGTATGTTTATCATGTTTTAGTATGTTTTCATTTTTTGTGTTTGATTTTTTGTGTACTGTACCAATATATGTGATTTATGTTTGTTTTTCTTTTTTTAATTCTATTGATTCAGTATGTTGTTTTTTGCACTTTGCATATATGATGTTTTGAATATTGCAAACGTTCAGGTCTCTGGGGGTATATTGTTAGCACGTTGCCCTGGATTTGAGAAGAAGAGGTCCTGTGTGCGGGGAAGGCTATGTCCCGACATTTTTCTCGAGATGTTGTCTAGGTTTGTGCTGACGCCTCCCTCCCAAGACAAATAGTTTTTTTTTTCTAGAGTGGTTGGATTTGTTCATTTCTCACATGTGCGATGAAATGTATGCACAGGCGACAACAAGGCCTCGGGTTGTATACGACTTGACATGAGCAACAAGTAGGCACATAACGGAGTTAGGCTTCGGGCATAGGTGTCGTTGTTCACGTCCCCTGGGATCGTATCCATTCTAGGGATATTTATATGTTTAGGATGCTTATGATGTGTATGAGCGATGGACGTTGTAGGTCAAACGTAGACGCTAATGGCACAAAGAGGTGGCACTGTTTGGGCTGCCTTTGATATTCTTCATTCTGGGGGTATTTATATGTTTATGGTGTTTATGAGCGATGGACGTTGGAGGTCAACACGTAGACACGTAATGGTGCTAAGCTACAGGCATAGGTGACATTGTTCGTGCTGCCTTTGATATTTTTCATTCTGGAGATACTGATACATTTATGATTTATATAAGAGATGGACGCTGGAGGTCATGCTACATATTGTACATGGCAAACAAAGTAAAATATGAACACAATACAACTTATCGTGCACATGCATGGCAAGGTACAACAATGATTTTATTGATATTAATAGCTGACACACAGACAACACAAACCATTAGATATCGCGCGCGCTGACTAACACCCCGTAAAATCCGGTGGTGAGCAATGACAATTCCCGTAAATACAGGCTAATTCCCCCGGACAATTTTCCCGTGGTGGCCGGTTCCCGTTTAAAAACGAAAACACGCAAATTTCTGTGGGTGGCTACCGTATTCAATCTAAGAAGCCGCCCTGGGTGAAAACCGTTTAAGGTTGAGCTTTTGTCACCATACCCTGCGGTGGGGTGATATCTAACGAGCCCCGTTGATAAAGAGCATGCGCTTGGTTTGTTTTACTTGTATGTATGTATCACCGGGGATAGGTTGTCGTTGTAGATGCGGATCGCAGTCCAATGGGAAACGTCGGGCACCTTTAGCGTACTAAACTAGAAACCAGAGGGGGCGCGATGCAGCAAGCTGGGAAACTGCAACCGTTCACACATTTCTAGGCCGTTAAGGTACCAAGGCGGGTGATACAAACGTCGCGACAGCAACGTGTGTGCAGTTACAAATACCGGTATCGAATGCGTATCACTACAACACGGAATAGATGCCATGTATACATGCACGCGAGGCTGAAGGGCTTGTGTTCTAGTGTGTGGACACAAAGTCGAGTATACACAGTACCGTATCTCGTCGGTGATGAAAAGACCTCCGCTTGAAAACTCGAGGATACGCCGTACGTTCTGTTTTGATGACCCCGCGAAACATTATGCCACCGGGGCTCCACTATGAGGTCGAGGCGCGCCTGCACACAGTGTTAGGGCAGCAGGAGATATCGGTGTCTCACACGCGTTCAGTCCACGATGATGGGTTGCCCGTCTCGAAGGGATCTGCCGCTTTCCGATGTAGTTCACATCATAATTTCGACGGTACATTGTTTGAATTTCATACACCGTTAAAGGGAGCAGCATCCAACATATTCCGGTGAGTCCGGGGATAAAACCCGTTGTTGCATTCTGCTTTGTGTTTGACACCGGTGGTGGCTTCCTGCAGTGGGTTGGTTTATTACAGATGGCTGGAGTATTAGGCGTAACACGGCAGTTCCCGTCTAAAGACTTGCCGTGTCGATTGATTCAAGTACAAAGAATATCCCTTTAACACATATACTGTAGTGACTACAGTAAGCTGCCTCATAGGGAAAGTTCCTCATATAAAACAATATCCGTGACGACTGCGCTGGTAGTGTACCTCCCATTCCCGTCCGTGTCAAAGTGATGTACGAGCAAACGTTTACGGATTTGGAAACTGGCAATGCATACGATGAATTTGCTGCCAATGCGACAGTGTGCATCATTCATCAATTAAGTTACTGCAGTAGGCGGTTTCTCTGCGAGAGGCAGCAGAGGGAGCAGAGGACGTGACATTGACTGGAGGGGGGACATAGCCTACTGAATTTTGTACCTGGTAAAACATATCTGGCCACGAGAAGGACAAGCTGGCAAGAAGGTGGCAGTGCTCTGTGACAGGGGACTAGGAAATTGGAAGGAGTTACGTTAGGGGTCCGATGCGGAATGCAGGGCCATATCCATAATCGTGAACCCACATGTGACCGAAATGTTTAGAATAGTTCACACTGTATTGTCAGTACCGGTCAATCTATCTCGTGGAACACCTGCTCCATGCTGGACTAGAAATGCGCACATTGGGTACAACGTTAATGTGCCTACCAGTTTCCTTAAATATGTTCAACGAGAGTACCGATGCACGTGTATGTCGTGCGTTGCCCCAAATGTCACGCGTGTCGTTAGGATAGGAAAGCGCAAGACACACCGTGCGACACAACGACAGGGCGTCAACGTCTATTTCGCATATTGAAGCGTGAATATCGCTTGATACAGGTTATACCACCCAACAGGAGCATTTTCCACTCGAGCAAGCCCCCAACTCCTTCGTCACTCCACGCGATATATGAGCAATGCCACGGCAATACAGGTTGTCTTTTGCATGAAAGAAAGTTACGAGAGCTGTACGTGCCGTCGCGGAAATATACACAAAACGTCTTGAGATAGTGCCGAGATGGGCAAAGATTATCGGCACCGTAATATCATCGACAACATCTCTACGTTTCCACAGCAGGGCCTAAGGGCGGTTATTGTTTGCGATGGCCTCGTTGGCCATCTTTATTAGCCGTTAGCAAGCCTTTGGTGGCGATCATTCTCCACAATAAATAACCCTGGGTGGATGCTAGGTTTTCTTTGGAACGCCGATCGGACGAAGCTCATTTATTTGAGACTTGTGATGTTACTGGTCAATGGTCGAGTGTTTCGCCAACATACCTACGTTGCAAAAAACTTCAGGATGATGTGGTGAACCAAAGGACGAGAGCATATCGCTTCCATATATTTTGCTTGGCGTATCGTATATGGGCACTTACTGGGCGATGAACTACTGGCGTCGTGGCGTGTCTTGGTGGCCTTTTCGCCAAACGAGCAGACGCCCTACTGTATACCCACAGTATAGAACGGCTTGAATAAATACTGCCCACGTGCCGGCTCGGTCGCTAACATATCACCTATTCTAAACATGGACCGGGCAGCTAACCGTGTCCACAATTTGACGATGAAGTTGTGTAAGTCCGGCGTGCTTTGTGCAACGAAATCAAAGCCGAAGGTGTTCAAGGCACAATTCCGAAGAATTGAAATGGAATATTTATCTCGACGGACCTTGTTAACATCTCCGTAGCACCGGTAATAGCCGCGAAACGTATTTTCTTGATTCGATAATGTACAGCAGCCCAATTAACCATTGGAAAGAATGATGCGTATCCAAGCGCGGTATCTGGGATAGGAGGTGGCACCGATATGTCTGTGAAGATGACTTGTAATGAAGAAAACAAAATCGTACTTTGAATAGGCCCTTATGTGTTCATTGTGGAAAGCAGATTGATGTGACCAAGAGAACACAAATATGGCGAGATGAACATAGAAGAGTGAAACATTAGGCGAGGCCGTTACTTGATAATCTCGGGACCATGCTGATACTACGCCCAGGTGTAGTCCACGGCAGCGCGTCGTTTTCTCTAAACATGTGTCTGCAACTGTTTAGAATCGTTTTAACAGCGTTTTCATTGGACAAGCAATAATTTGTACTACGAGTAAGACATTCACTCGAATATCGAAACCCCAGTAAGCTACTAGTATACACGTAGCGGCCCGCAGTGAGTGCACATGTGTATATCAACATTCACATTGCGCTTGGCATCCATCTTCGAATGTGCTTTATAACCGAAGTCCAGACAGTGCTTCTTAAACGCAGTGGCGGGCTCGACAAATACCCCGAATGAACGAGCAGAGGTTTGCGGGAGAGATTGTGAAACCAAACGGTTGAGCGTTACACTGTATATCAAGTTAAACCCATACATGACCAGCACAACGCGCGCAGCAACACAGACCATCAGAACCACGAGTTGATTGGTTGCTCGGGAATGTTGGCTTCGCCCGCTTCCCGTACCTTGCATCCATGCAACAAGGGTTGCGTGGAAGTCAGACACCATCATAGCGCATGCGCTCAGGGCAGTAAGTAGTACGAGAAAAACGCAAGAACGCAAACTATTTTAGCACATTTAATCAGTGAGACCAATTTACTCCATACATCGTGGTGTGATGATCATATCACCCACCAGTTGGACATTTTGAATTGCGTTTCTGAAACGTCTTTTCCGAATGTATGTTTTTGTTTTAACATATTGTGAATGGCCCTTTGCAGTCTTTACCTGAACTACAGTTTAAAAGATACCGCTGAGGAAAAACAAACAGAAGAACAAACGAGAACGCGTACGAGGATTGTACGTTTTACTCAAGGCGTTGTTGGAAAATAACTACGGTGGCAATAGTTGTCTTGGTTCTTTCAACCCAACAAGTGGCAGATCCCAAACAAACATGAAATGCTGGAACGACCACCCCGGTGTGTGTGTCCAAGAAGTACGCCACTGCATACGGCTGAATACCATAATTTGTGTCGCGGGGGGAGAGATCGTTGCGTTAACAGTAGAGTAGAGACAAGGGGTAATATCAAGGAGAGGTCTAACTCAAGGCACCTAATCTACTCCTTCGTTGAACGTTTCTACTGGTAGCACAACGCATGATAAGATTTAACCTGGACAATCCTTGGTCGAGGGGTTGTTCTCTTGTGTCTTCCGGTGCGTTTTTTCATTTTTATGGCACATGTCGTTTATGGTTCGACACTCCCTCGTTTCGTCCATTACCATCGTGTACTGCTAACGCGCGATTGCATTCCCTTGGCGACAGAAAATGGTCCATACAACATAATAGTTGCCTTGCGCATTCGGTTCAACAGCCGAGCATCGAACCTAAGCACCAACACCAGCAGAAGCTTGAGTCTAAATTTCGACAACAGCCTCCGATATTCGTATGTCCTCGATATACATATATAGATATATATGTGTAATGAAGGTTGCTGTATTTGGGATGTGGCACTGGGAAGGGGATCCTGTTATCACTTCCCCTATACTAGCGAAGCGGCTAGGGTAGACCTATATACACCTAGAACACATATTCCGGCCCCGGCTATCCACTACCTCCGTCGCTCGAACAGGTCCTACTTCCTACGACCGAAGGAGAGTGTTTTTATTTCCGACGGCGCCTGTTTGGGGACCTTCCTCGGAGTCGCCGGCGGGAGAATTAGGTACGACCGCAGGGGTGAATTATACGAACCTCATGATCCCCGAAAAACAAAGCATCTTCCACGAAATATCAAACAAGAAAACGAATCAGAGTCCATGAACCATCACGACAGCAAAACAAGCGCAACACAGGTAGCAGAACCGACGCTGTATCATCCTCGCGCATACAGAGCAGTGTCACTGCGGCAGGTGGGAGTCACGGCTGCTGCGTGTCACTGCTGCTGCGCGGCAAGGGGACCCACCGGAACTAACGTACGTTTGTGGTTACAATCCTGTATTTTGTATATCTGGTGTATCCGGTGTTGCTCTTGCTCATATTTCGAAGTCACAACCCTTGGGCTGTCGCATCACGCGGCGAGACAACCGCCGCCTAGGCTGTGCGCAACCAGTCTCTCGCATGGAAATTGCCAGATGGGCTATATCTCTTGCGCTCTGCTGGCCTCTCGTTGTCTTGCCGCTGTGCTATGCCTTCCACAACAACCTACACCTCCGATCAATATTTGCACTTGATTGGGTACTCACGAAATCGTACTGATGTGCGCACTCATACAATAGAGGGGGTTTTAGAACGTGTCCCGGACCGAGAACAGTACAGCTGCTCAGCGAAGTAAAGGGTTCCGAGGGTTAGGGCGCACCGACGGGCGGAGTAGGGGGCAGTTTAACGGTGCCCATTGGCGTGGGGGTGTGATCGGCCTACCAATACTTCTAAAAGTGTAGTTGTTGCATATCCTGTTTTTCGTATCTACATTTGTTGCATTTAGTTGTTGACGTTCTGTTTTTCGATTATCATCAACACCCATTGCACACACAAGTTGGCGACACTATTTGTAACAAACGTCCTCCTGCGCGAGTTCCTAGTGACAGCTATAGTATCACCATATAGCCTGATTGATGACTGTGTTCGTACCTCTCATGGTCGGTGTGTCCACGCTTCACCAATATCGCATATATTATCAGAGTTTTGTACGAAGTGGAAGACTCTCAAGAATAATCTAAATTTAATAAAAATGTTCATGCCATAACACCGCGCAGAAGTGTTTGCACATCTCACGCTTTAACCTGGACCCCTTCATAGCACGGTTGTATCATACCTTGTGCGACCTAATACCAAACAATAAGCTGCATACAACCGTTTTGCTCTGAGACGATTCCCACGACGTCTCCTGGCCATTATAGTATTTCACCTCGGTTTTGCTTTGACTATATATCACACACGGACGATGACTGGGTTTGCCTCCGGGTTCGCGTCTTGCGGTGCTGCCTGATCAACCGGGTCGATTACCTTGATCTGTCGGCGTCCCGGGTCCGTTCGGCGTCACTCGATTAACCGAAAATCACGCAACTGGAAACCAGCACACTGGATCTGTCCCGCGCACCGATTGCTGCGAGTATCCTTCATACCCACTGCTTGCGCATGGTTCAGTGTACGTTGTATTGACGAAAGCTCCCAGTACGTCTCCCTGACATTTCATCCTTCTGCACTGCCAAACCCTGACGTCATCTCTAACCAAATATTCCATCTACAGACAGTGGCACCCATCGTTCCTCATTTGTAAACACCGTTTGATATCCGCCGGCGTTATCTACCTAATAGAAGCATGCGAACCTTTTAGCTAATCAAACATTCGTGGCGTTGTGTCACCATCGGTGGCTCAGAAGGCCATTACGCCATGGGGCTTTGGCCCCGGGGTTCGGTGACAACGTATCGGTAGCGCGAGGATCCTCGCCACCGACAGTACCCCTCGGTTTGGTGACATGAGACGACGCAAACAACGCCATACAAACGTCCAAGAAAGGGAAGGAGACAGCGGATATCCCTTTCACCCCTCTTACGAATGTTCCATAAGCAAACGGTCGTTTTCGTGCCTGCCCTCCATCTTGAAGCCGGGGGTTTTCGTCGCATGAAGTTACCGCTCACGTCGGAGGCGAAGGCTGAAGCATGTTTAGTTCTAGCACTCTTGAGGCTGCCGACATGTTTGGTATCGGTGTCGACTACAGGTAATACATCCGGAACGTCACGTCAAATAATCGGAGGGACTTGTGCATTGGGCTACGGGGCAGCGCCTCGAGTAGAGTCTCCCAGTTCTCTCCGACGGTGCGAGGGTGCTCAATCCGCCGGGACACTAGGAGGCATAGAAGGGAGTGCTCACATCGCCATCGCCCTTAACACATCTACCGCCGTCATCCGCCGCTGCCCAGATATTCATATATGCAGCCACCATCGCCGCATCATCGGGTCCGTTACCGCCTCTGCAGCCACCGTCGCTTCTGGTCACTTTGTCACCACCGCTAAAGTAGTAATGATGTTCGCCTCACTCGTCGTTGGGAAGGCTAAACATGTCGCACATCGTGATGAGAGGGAGCTTGACACGCACACCCGCGACCTGGAGGACGGCGATGGGCAGCGAGGCCTGACGATCGTAGCGACCGTCGTCACGAGGGGTGTAAGGGCTAAACCTTTCGATCGCTGATGGCGCCGCGGGAGGGCATTAGTCGTCGATACGATGCGTATATATACCAAGGTACACAAACCGGGAGCGCCGCCGTGTCCACACGCCTGATAAAAAAACAGTCCACGCCACTGCCATGTGCCGAAGCCCTTGAGGACGCGTAGTCTTAGTTTCAAGTATACGCAAAGGGGAAGGGACTCCATGGGCCGGTGGAAGTAGGGCCGGTGGAAGTAGTCACGTTCGGCACTAAACGACCTACCGGGAAAATGGGAGTACACACTAAATACCAACGAGGGTCTCGATATTTGGAATGTTGATGTCGAAGAGGCATCCGTCCTGCCTAGCCCAGACGGTCACATCTAGAAACGACCGACAATTGGATCGCAGTTTCTACGGCTTGAAGCAAGCGTCGACGTCCTGTCAAGACCACCTGGTAACGCATGTTGTGAAGCGTCTGAGCTTTAAACAGTGCATTGGCGATACTTACCACGTGTAATTGGTTGAGTCTGGCCTGTCTCCAAGTTGACAGTGGCTCCCGTGAATGATAGCTTGCTATGGTAGATGTTCACCATTTTGTTTCTGAAGCTCCTCACTTAGGGAAATCTATACTGATGAAGTAATAGTCTGCTAGGTATGGATATCTCGTGGAGAAACACGCAGGTGGCTGATGGCACTTACAGTGACTGTGAGGTTCACTCTTGTTTAATATAGCAGGTGATAAATATATGGTTGGAAACGTGGTGCTTATGTGGCCGTTCTGTAGAGGGCGGTGGTAGTGAGCTCGGAGAGTGAGCTCGGTGGGACTTACAACATTGGGGTGATCGCATGGTGCGACCACCGTAATAAGTTGTTCACAACTTTTTGTTTCATGACTACACGACCCCCATGATACGATCATGTGGCAGTGCCCGCAATACCTCATTGTTATAGTACCCTATGATACTATATACTATGAGTAGCCTGCACTCTACAACTTTTGTTTGTCCTACCGATAATCTTACCATTGATCATGGAGGATCGACCGACATCGGACCAATATACTAACATACATCGCAGTCTTCTGTATATTCTAACACCCCCCTCGATAGATGTCTACGCGTAAAAGGTAACCCCTAGATGGAAGTATTTCCCTGAAGTCAAATAAACTAATTTATCTATACTTGGACAAATATGTTCTGGCCTAAGTGTTGTCAGCGGCATCATATATATGAGTGTCCCAAATTGAAAAATAGAAATACCACGTTAAGTTCCGAGGGCTGTCGGCGGCAACATGTGGAATCTCTGATAGAAAACGCTTCCCGTCAATCACGAATAATATTGCGTGATACAAACAGCGAATACTACTGTCTAGCTGTATCGATTCATATAGAATATTGCACATGTCACGCAGCTACTGAAACCTTAGCCTGCACGTGTACAAGCATACATATCCGAACTAAGTTTACTGCTACTGATATTCTATCTTTCGCAAAACCGAGACGAAAATCGTTCAGCACTATCACGTCCTGGCTTGAAAAGTGTTTCAATAATTTGCTGACTCCTGACAATCTTACGAATGCAATGGTAAGAATTCAACAGGTCGTTCCTTATTAATTATACCTAAACCTCAGTCAGAATAAATCACCAATATGTATTCTCCGGTAGCTCTTGATGGTAATGCGGGTGCGGCTGCGGATGCTGACGCTGATGCCTTGAAGTAATTCCGTATGTCCTTGAAGTTTCTTCTTCCTATGCTGTTGGGTCCAGTACTTCCTCCGTGATGCTCTGAGAGGTTTGTAGTGCAGTATTATTGAATATTGCACTAATATCATTATGATGATGAAGTCCTAACCTATATATCATGCTGAACAGTTCGCGCGGAGTGTGCTGAAGGCCTGCTGGCTGCAGAACTTGTTGTTGAGCTGTTTGTTGCTGGAGATGTGCTCGACGAATGTTCCTTGTTCTATCCATTTTCGAAGTGCTGCGATGCGAACTGCGATCTCCTTGCTTCTTATGGAATTATTTGCGAAGTGAAGTGCTTTCCGGTTGATCCATGTGACCCTGGCGTTTCTCCTGAAGTTGTTATTGTCCAACCGTCCAAGGATTGTTAGCTGGTTAGTCGCTTGTATGATACACGTGGTCGTTGGTCCGGTGTCAATACCGACTGTCTCGATGTTCTGTTTCATGTAGTCTGGGTTCAACGTCGATATAGCCATGCACCCAGATGACTGGGTCTTTTTGGATGGAATATTTCCGTCGCCATTTGTAAGTCCTGACGCCGGTGCTGTAGTGTTGCCCGAAATATGTTCCTAGTCCGTGTACTCTTTGTTGACCTCGTAGTCCTTGAAGTCCTTGTTGGCGTCGTAGTCCTTCTAGTTAGTGTTGACCTTTTGGTTCTTGTAGTCCTTGTTGAACTCGTTCCGTGAATCCTTGATGTTTTTGTAGTACCTGTTGTGCATGTAGTCCTTGATGACCCCGTTGTATTAAGCCGTAATGGTGTCTACCCCCCCTGATTCGGCTGTCGTTGATAAAACGGCTGTTGACTGTTCGAAGAACGAAACCTTGCGCGAGCTGATATCCATAGATTGCTCCGACTATTCTGTAGTAGCCATGCTCGCCGACCTGACTATTTCAGGCTTGGAGTTGGTATCTGATATTGATGTGAAAACTGATCCCGTCGTTATAGCTGATGGAGCAAGGGCCAAATCCAGTCGTGTCAATGTAGAACGATTATCATCTGTTTGTAGATCCACCTTGAATTTCCCCATGTCCAAATCATATTTTTCGGCGATAATAATAAATACTCCTTTTGCTGCTGCTGTTCCTCCCGAAATAGCTGACGACCGAGTCCTGACACGACCGTGGCTGGAAGCTGAACAGGATGCTTGGCGCCTTGGTGGTCTTCGACTTGTGCTATCAAGAAGCCTGTACAAACACCTAAAAGGCAATGACCACCGGCAACTTATATTGCCACAGGAGAATCAAGACGCACGTAGCTGGGCATCATTTGCTTGGTGCCTGGTAGTAGTTGACTGACGATGAAATGGCGTGATGCGCCGCTGTCGGCAGTCATTGACAAGTTGACGGTGCTTGTAGTTGATGGTGCAGCGATGAAGGAGTAGCCGATGTTCTGCGCAGGTTTGGGTGTCGTTGCTGTCGCACTTACTTGCAGTAGTCTCCGATGCAGCTTACATTGTTGCCGCCATGCTGTAACTTTCAACCACTCTTATAGAACCGGAAGTTATAACCGTGTTGTCTTGATCCGATGCAGTGGTAGCGCGACTATTCCCCGCTAGATGTTGGTGTTGGTCGTCCCTGTGACCGTTCTGGGTGTTTCGTATATTGCGGTCCAGTTGCTGTTGTTGACTGCGGCACTCAGAGCTATCACGTACAGTAGGTGCGTTCTGTGCAAACTACACCATGATGCGTTCGTATATTTCATTGAACGTTTGCGATTGTAGCAATGTCCACGTTCAGGAATACTTTGGCACCTCCCTTTCTTACTGAAAGCCGTTACCATAGCCGATTGACCCCCCTTCGGTCCGTGCGAAGGCCCGTGTGCTGCTATTTGATTTGCGCGCATATTGCGCATCGTATAAATAGCATTTTCCAGCGTGAAATTGTTGCCCGCTTTAGCATTGTATTTGATATGACGATATGCATCTGTCAGTCCTTGCCAACACAATCTCATGTAGGCCAGCATTATATATGACTTCGCCCATCTGGACGAATTCGTTTCGTATCTAAATAATTTCATCTATATATACGTCAGGATCTTGGCCTGGTATCATCACCATAGAGACGAAAATTCTTTTTCCATGATGCGCTGTCTTTTACGCGTTGCGTTTGTAATTTTTGCTCTCATACCGTCCCAAGCGGCTTTCACATTTGGTATGTCACCTTGTTTGGGCTTGTAAACGTTAGAGGAAACTTGCTGCTGCTCCTGTTGTAGTCAGGAAAATAAAGTTGTATACCATCCAATTGTTGTGGTGCAAAACGTTTACTTTTTCAGTGTGTTCGATGTCAGAGCCTAACAACCAAAGCAGTGAGGCCTGAACTGCTTATTTTGATGCTGGAACTTGAAGTGAAGACTTTACTGTAGCTGAGGAACGTGGCGTAGTTTCTCGCTGCTCTCCGGCTTGTTTCCTGCTTAATCTTCATGTTGCGTGTCGGCCGGAATGTCATCTTCCGTGCCGTGCTGTTGTCCACGACTCCTGGTAGTAGCCGGCGTACTTCTTATTGGGGCCCTTCCCCTTGATTCGGCCGGCGTATCATGTTCCGTGCCGTGTTGCTGTCCACGACTCCTGGTAGTACCCGGCGACGTTCGTGTTGTGGTCCTTGCCCTTGATTCCGCCGGAGTATCATACTTCGTGCCGTGTTATTGTCCACGACTCCTGGTAGTAACCGGCGACCTTCTTATTGGGGTCCCTGCCCTTGATTTATGTTTCATTCGTTTAGGGCGTTTTATCCCGTCGATAATGTAGTCCACCTCTGGCTGGCGCATCCTGGTGGCTGATTGTGCCGTTCTCCTGCATACCTCGTACTGGGGGGTGTTGAGTTTGCCACCCACGTCATCGACGAGCTTGTTCACTACATCTGTTGATCTGGGCTCTTCCACGATGGTCGTACAGCAGCAGTTTCTTGATGACTCGTCGATATCTTCTTACCTCCTCACTCTCGTTTTTTTCTGCGGCAAGAGCTGCACACAAACAAGTAACCTCGTTGCATTTTGATTTCCCAGTAATTAATCTAGTCAACAGCTATTACATAGCTAGCTGTGGATCCAACCGTTGGTTTAGAGATTGGATCAACCTGATTGGATGGCGATATTATCACGAACGAGTGGAGCGCTTGAAAGTACTGTTTCAAAACAGCGAGGAATGTTTTTTTTACATAAACCAAAACAGCATAACAACAACGACGACATCGATTGAATAACGCCGACACGCAGCCGTTACGGTATAACAAATGAAAAGAGTAGGAACAACGTGAGTGAGTGACAATGAATGAACCTGCTGCTGTCACCGTTCCGTTCGATTGTATATATGATATGGTACGAGTAACACAATCCTGCATGCAGGCGTACACACCTCGGAGACCACTTACAGTACAGTGCAGTATAGAACCGGACACGTAATAAGAAACAGGAACTCTGGTCCAGGCTGGATTTCTTATTCGAGCGAGGGTGGTTTCTAAACTAGTTTCAAGATAATGACTCCCGATGTTGTATTTACTCTAAATCCCAGCCTGGATTTCTCATCAGCCTGTTTCGTATTAGGTGTCCTGTACTGTATAGTACATACGAGAAACGCAACACAAGAAAGGCAGGCGGAAACATACATTAAAAATAAGCAA
>MEHQ01000774.1:0-20360 GCA_008828725.1 Saccharina japonica
TCACACGTGAGCTTTGAGTTGCATTTTGAGTTGCAAAATTACTGTGATTGGTCAGCAGTGCCGTTACACTGTTGCTGAGCACAAACAGAGCGTTACGAGTACAACCCTCAGGCTATTGTACATCGCTGCAGCAACCCTGCCGCCCAGCGGCAGCAGTCACACCACGCAGCACCATGCGTGTGAGGCGGCACACCCACGGTGCACTATAACTACCTGCGTGTATCGGAACATCTACCATGCATCACCGAGGATGGACAGGCAGACCCGATAGCGTGCACATTTCCCTACCTCAAGACGACACCCACCATGATGATGAGGCCAACCGCCACCAACAAACCTACACTCCTCCTCTGCTGTTCTGTTGCACCACCCAGGAGTAGCAGTGCAATTCTCACAGCCTGAGAGGATAGCAGGCGTACGTTCTTGCTGCCTATCGTCATCGTTTGCCTGCACCACTGCGCACCCTCTCTCTGCTGTGTGTGTTGTTCGGGCCGCGTTGTTGACATTTTTTGTTCGTTTCCACCGATGTGTTGCTGCTACAGCAGCAGCAAGCAGCATTGGTGGAAACTCGACATTCATTTTTTATTTTCAAGTTGTTTTTCGATTGCAAGTCATAACTTTTGACCCTATTCCTTGGCCCAGTGCCCCGTCTCCTGACGATTTTGCTATGCATGCGTCGATGGGAGAAACGCCTTTTCTGTGGTCCCGGATGTGAGATACGACTATTTACTACGACTACTACTGTAGTACGGGGAACCATAACCCTCACAGGACTGGAGTCCCGTTTTGGGGACAAACCACTTAGGATTAGACTGGTTTGTCCCCAAAACGGGACTGCAGTTCTAAAAGATAACATAAATAGTACCAGAGGGTACGTAAAAAGGACCTACGAGTACCGGTAACCGTACACACAAAAACCAAAATGTTTCCCTATTTGTTCTACTGAGAGCATGTGGTCCTATTTATACTATGGACCCCCGTAAAAGGAAAGAAAAGGAGCAAGGAAGGGCGAAGATAAATATATACTACTTATCAATGGGATGGAAGAAAAAACAAAACAAATATCTCAGGCACCGGCGCGGCGCTATTTGTTTCAAGTACTGCTGGGGACCACACATGGTAAATATTAATATTAATAGTACTAAATACTTGTTGGTTAACCCTTAATAGGACTGGAGTCCCGTTTGGGGGACAAATTACTTATCATTAGAGTGGGTTGTCCCCAAAACGGGACTGCAGTCCTAAAAGGGTAAAACAAAAGAAGAAAAAATATATAGTTGTTTGTGCGTACCACAGGTCCTATTTACTACCACTCTGTACCTAACAATAAGCACCTTTTGGACATCAATATTCAATAAAAACGGTGCTTATATTTCGGGACAGAGTGGTATTTACTATTGTTATGGTCTCCCGTAATAGTAAGTAGCACTCGTACTCGTACGTATATAGGCGACAGATATAAATAATATAATCTGAGAAATAAGAAATTTGAGACTTGAGGAAACTTTAGTCCGGGAAAAAAATAAGAATGCGACCTCTTTGTACTGCAAATAGTGTGGAACACACCCAGTCTTGCATTAAAATAAGAGTTCATGTCTGGCCGAAGATCAGAGATTATTAACCCTTTTAGGAGCACAGTCCCGTTATGGGGACAAATTACTTGGAATTAGAGCCAAATATATGTTCATGTGCACTGGAGTACTAAAAGCGTTAACACCGGCCGCGTACTGCTGTCCGTAGTAAAGGTATGTACTGCTTCTTTTGTGGTGGTGTTGTTGCGGTCATGTATATTTATAAAATTAAAAACCATATACGAGTACATGCTACTCTCACCGCGTCCAGCAGCTCCTCCCTCTCGTCGTCCGTCAGCGTCCTTATTTCCCTCCGCACGTACTTGACCAGTACCGTCTCCTCCAGCCGGTTCGTCACCTTGCCGTCCCCGTCGACCTCCTCCAGCACCACAACATGCTCGTCTAGCTGCGTGAGGACCACAATGGTCACCGCCCCTGTTGCCGTCGCCTGCACTTCTCCCACTTCGCCCGAGTCGCTGCTGCTGCTACCCGCGCGCACTTCCCAGCGATACTCGAACCCCTCTCGCGCCCCCACGACTGCGAGGGTCGTGTCGCGGTGCGGCTCGATGAGCTTGACGTCCTTCAACCAGGGATAGCCCTGGCCAGGCTTCCCATCCCGGACGTGGTAGAAATTGAGTGCCGTGAACTCGAGGGCCGCAGCAGCATCATGGACATCATCGCCGACCGCGACGGATGGCGGATCCCTGGGTCGAATTTCAGAAGCAGGAATGCCTGCGTGAGGTCCGACCTCGATAAACCCACCGGCCGCTGGAGCGATGGTTCGGTTGCCCGAGCTCCGACTCCACGACAAGCCACTTCCCGCCAGGAAGGCCAGGCCGCACACGACGGTAACCGCGAGCCTCCGCGAAATACCCCTCCCCTCCTCAGAGTATCTTACGTCGGTCTTATCCTGTCGTTGTTGTTGTGGAGGATGCTGCTGCTGCCCCCCTTCGTTGGCAGGGAACCTTGTCGTATCGTTAACGCCGCCCCTCGAGGATCTGCTGGCGAGCGAGTTGCCGCCAGCGGACGGGTGCACGGGTTCGTCGACCGAGCCATATCGATGGTACGGCGTGGACGAGCCATCGCTAGGAACAGCCATCGTGCACAACCCAAGGCCGCCGCGTGCTAGTAGTGCTTGTACTACTCCCACGGAGGATAGAACAAGCTACGACGACGACGACGATGACGGTGATGATGACTACGGGTGGGTTGCCAGATACCAGGTATGTATATGTTTATATCGGTCACTTGCTATTTCTCTCTCTCTTTGTTACCAGGGCCGCATGGCTGCGCACCTTCATTTTTCGCTCTCGTTTATTTCGACCATACCATCAACGATCAACCGTTGGTGCTCTGCACGGAATAGGAAACAGGAAGATACATCGACCACCTCACTACGATGGTCACTCTTATTTATGATATGGGTAGGGGTCACTACGATTGGGTCACGCAATCGCCGTGCGTTGAAATGCGGATCGAACGAAAATGTAGACCTCTCACCTGCATAGTAACCACACGATGGATGCATTCATGTATATTATAGACTTTCAAGATACGTATGTATATGAGTCGTATATCGTAATTGGTGTTGTTGTGTTTCTTTCGTTTTTTCTCTTTTTATTACATACATATCAACCGGTCGCCCCGGTAGGCTAGCAGGTAACCACGAAGCCTGTGGAAGTCGAGATCGCGAGTTCGAGCCCCCCCGAGTGCATGCTCGTAGGGACTTTTTCTCGCAAAAAATAAAATAAATAAATTAATTAATAATAAACTAAGAAACACGTCAGCTGTGAAAAAAAGATCTCGACTAGCGGAAAGCGCGAGAGCGTGAGTTGGCAAAATTCGATGAAAATCGACGAGCGTTGGGAAGGCTGAACCCTCTGCGCGATAAAAACCAAGGCAAGAACCGTAGTCGGGGAGGAGGTAGAGGAGCCTACTTCGTGACCCCGGATCTGAGTTACGACTAGGGAGGGAGAAATACGGAAGTGCGAAGATAATAAATGGGATGGAGAAAAAAAAAATATATATATATATATCATACGTAGTCTAGTCTTCATTCTCGCGATAAAAATGCAAAGCAAGAACCGTACGAAGTAGTGGGGGAGGCGGGAGAGGAGCCTACTTTGTGACCCCGCATCTGAATTATGACTATTAATAGGGAGGGAGAAAGACGGAAGTGCGAAGATAATAAATGGGATGGACAACAAGAAAAAAAGAAAAGAAAAAAAAAGTGTGTCGTAGTTTTTTGTCCACAGAGCTTTTGTATCGCCGGCAAGAAACGCATACATACACAGCTCGTACGAGTACGACATATGTTATACCAGGTATGTGCGAAAAAAAAAAAAAAAATCGTGGTGGTACCGCAAATAGTGCGCCCACAAAATCAATTAATATGAAGTGTGTGTCGTACGTCGTGTGTATGGATATGTGTATGTTTTCTCTTACCGGTTTTTAGAAAACTCGGCCTACTGGTATACTCAGTAGTAAGCGAAAACAATTAAACGTGCGGCTGGACATTTGTTTTATTTCTTCCAAATTCTCGATTCCCTCGATTCTGCTGACGGTTCTGGCTACGTACCGACACAGGGTTCTCGATCGTTTTTCATCTTTCAGCGTTTGTGCTTGTAAACAACGTACGTATGATATTATGTACGACGTACAAGGGCTCCGCTCCGCGGGCGGCTGATGCCGCCCGCTACGCTCGCGCAAGGAAAGGGGCAGAAGACATTATGTATACGACGTAGTGCAAGCAAAAGCATCGACTTGAAAATGCCAAGAGTTTCATGGTAAGGGGTTCATGGTGCACAGCGAAGAAACGGCGGACTTGACATGCATGCAAAACATGCTCGGGATGCACATTAGCTCCATGCTCCAGGACAGCAAATAAGCTGTATGATCGAAAGAGAAAGCACAGCAACACGGCTCACAGCACGGCGCTGCGCTGCCTGCTGTGGTGGGTGTGATGTGTGCCTTCGTGAGTATGTGTGGTGGTACAACAACAACGAACGGTGGTATATTTATAGTACTTTGTGTTTTGTATGTATGAAAGAGAAAGCACAACACAGCACGGTCGTCAAGTTGTGAAGTACGAAAAACAGGAAATCAACGAAACTGAGAAAGACGTAAACATTTGTACGTACGTACATACATGCGAGTACTCGTACGTACTCGTACTCAACCAACCGGCACGAGCGAAAAACTAAAAACTAAAAACAAGGTAAATGGTCATTTGGGGGTATACCCCCTGGTTTTACGGCCATTTGGGGGTAGGGTCAAAATGCGCCGCGCTCCCGCGGGCCCAAACAGGCCTCAAACACCATTCTGAAGCCCTGGCGAGATGCCTGAAGCCTATTACAAGCACGCACACAATTTTTGTTTTTTTTCAGGCACGTCCTTGGGCCTAACGGGACGGCGGCGCACGAGGGAGCAAACGAAGTCCCCCCTTTGACCACATCTTGGGGGGGATAACCCCACGTACCTACTAAATTTATCTACTCCCCCCGATTGACCACTTTTTTCACCCCGTTTGACCAAAACCATACCCCCTTTTGACCATCTGCGACAGCCCCAAAAACGTCTACAGCAGTACGTACCCACGTCACCGCCCAACAGCCCGAATATATCACGGGGCGGAACATCCAGAACTTGCGAGTAGTCGGGATCGTTTGCCTCCCAAGAAATAAATCTCGGCACAACTATACAAATCAAATATTTATAGACGATATGAAGATATCGGCTCTTCTGAGAAAACATGACGATGATAGGGGAATCAGAACACATACGAGTATGTGTATACTCGGCGTATGGGTCGTGAGTTGCTGGGTGCTTGGTGCTTGGTTGGTATGGTGATGGGGGGATCAGAACACATACGTATATACTCGGCGTATGGGTCGTGGGTTGCTGGGTGCTTGGTGCTTGGTTGCTGGGTGTGATCCTGGTGATCTGTACTCGATGACACCAGCCTGCCGTCGGGGATGGATACGTTGGGGACAGGAGGAAAGCACTTCTCAAGAAGACTAACGCCCGTCGTTGCGCCTGATGTTGCTCGTGTCGCAAAGACCCCTCCGGTCCAACAACCCAACACCGCGCATCGATGACCCACATCACCATAGCAACCAAGCACCAAGCACCAAGCACCCAGCAACTCACGACCCATACGCCGAGTATACACATACTCGTATGTGTTCTGATTCCCCTATCATCGTCATGTTTTCTCAGAAGAGCCGATATCTTCATATCGTCTATAAATATTTGATTTGTATAGTTGTGCCGAGATTTATTTCTTGGGAGGCAAACGATCCCGACTACTCGCAAGTTCTGGATGTTCCGCCCCGTGATATATTCGGGCTGTTGGGCGGTGACGTGGGTACGTACTGCTGTAGACGTTTTTGGGGCTGTCGCAGATGGTCAAAAGGGGGTATGGTTTTGGTCAAACGGGGTGAAAAAAGTGGTCAATCGGGGGGAGTAGATAAATTTAGTAGGTACGTGGGGTTATCCCCCCCAAGATGTGGTCAAAGGGGGGACTTCGTTTGCTCCCTCGTGCGCCGCCGTCCCGTTAGGCCCAAGGACGTGCCTGAAAAAAAACAAAAATTGTGTGCGTGCTTGTAATAGGCTTCAGGCATCTCGCCAGGGCTTCAGAATGGTGTTTGAGGCCTGTTTGGGCCCGCGGGAGCGCGGCGCATTTTGACCCTACCCCCAAATGGCCGTAAAACCAGGGGGTATACCCCCAAATGACCATTTACCTTTATTATATACCCGGGACCACGTTTTTTCGAGTTGTTTTGCATCGAGTGACTGATGCTGCGCTGCTGTGTTCTTGCTTGTATGTGTGTAAACGGTATTTTCTACCGGTCGATACTATCATATGAGGACGGACGGCCCTTTTAGCACTGCACTGCAATAATCGGTCGCCCCGGTGGCCCGGTGGTCTTAGCAGTCAGCTATGATGATGATGGGAATAGTGAACGTTCATGCCTGCCTGTCGCCCTCAAGAGCATCGCTTAACGCACATCCAATTCCCCTTGAATTATCGTTAGGTCATTGTCTCATTCAATGTACTTACTCCCACGGAAGGAAGTCATATCGTGTTGTACCTGCTCTGATAAGTTTCGGGAATGAATGTACCTCACACAGATTGTCCGAGTACCTTGGAGTAAAGTCCCGAGTATTGGAGATACATTGCTTCAGGTACTTCGTGTACTCGGAGTATTTCGGGGTTCGATACTCCGGATTTTGCTTGTACTCGGAGTATTTCGGGTATGAACACTCTCGATACTGCTTTACTCGGAGTATTTCGGGGTCCGATACTGCGGGTACTCCTAGTACTCCGAGTATTTGGGGCTTCAGTACTGCTCATTCTCCAAGTACTCCGAGTATTCAGGCCGCTAATACTCTTATACTCTTAAGTACTCGGAGTACGAAATGTACTCGATGCTCGGAGTATACTCGGAGTGTGAAGTACGTTAGGAGCATCTTTGCATCATTTTTAAAACTCGGCCGTCATTCCTCCCAGGTTCTGGGAGCATGTGACTGGCGTTTATAGCATTTAAAACTTCACAAATATGCTCCCATTACCTCGGAGTATAATTAGAGTATTTTCGAGAAACGAATACTCCAGGTACTTTGTGTACTCGCAGTATTTCGGTGTCCAATACTCTCGATACTCGTATATAGTACTCCGAGTAGTTTAGATGTTTTTACTCCGAGTGCTGCTTGTACTCGAGTATAAGCACTGCTCATACTCCCATTACTCGGAGTATTTGGGCCTTCAGTACTGCTCATACTCCAAGTACTCTGAGTGTTTAGGCCACCAGTACTCTATTACTCGGCGTACTCGGAGTACGAAAATTACTCGATACTCCGAGTATACTCGGAGTATCGAGTATACTCGGATAATCTGTGGTACCTTACTCCTGGCCGATGTAGTTACCTACCGGTAATAGCCCTATATGAGGTTTTTACCTACCTACCCGTAATTACCGCAATGACAGCAATGTGTACCTCGTAATATAGTGTGGCCTTTCGCAAGGCCGGTGATTACTTTAGGATATGTAGTAATTATTAGAGATGACACCTATTTTAGCAGTAATTGGGACCATATATTCGCTGCTGGATAACACAGGGTTATCTACCGGTACAACTTACGAGCTCGTATACATCAGTAGGTATTACCCATCTAGGAGCAGTGAGCTGGTCCGTATCACGGTTTCCATGTGGTAATAGTACCAGTATACGTACCAGCGGGCATTTTACTCTTGTGTGTGCACTTGAACACATATATATGCCGGGTACTGTCTGGTAGCATACCATACAGCAAATCTGCAGTACGCGTGCTCATATCGTAGAGAACGAGCGGCATCATTGCGCAGCGTCATTTGTCGTCACTGGATAAACACAGAGAAATTATCTGTACGAGTAGTATGCGTAGCTTATGTTAAAGAGTTGGATCCTCGAGGTATCCAATAATAGTTACCAACTTCCCTTTTTCCCCTCGCTGCCTCGGCAAGGTTTTTGCTTTGGCATGGCCCATAGCGAGGGGGGGGGTCTTTCTAGCGAGCAAGGCTAGACTCACCCTCAAGCGGACCGATACCTTCTTGCTGCCGCGCACCCGCCGCGAAGCGTGTGCAGCGGTAGAGTTGGATCGGCACTGGTGCGTCAGGCGCAAAAGTCCAGATGCACGGGCCTTTTTGACCGTCGGTGTAGACAGCAATGTCCATCTCACTTTTGTGCGCGGAGGCAGACGCCATCAGAAAGGTGGACGGACACTACGTACACAGCCCTAGGTATGTTTGCTAGAGGGAGCTGTACTGTCTCAGTAACCTGGCTTCGCCATCAAAGGAGGGGGGAGCGTGTGGCGACGAGCTGTTGTTGGACTGGTCAATCCCTTCAGCGCGAGAATTTTTATTTTTCAGACCAAGCACCCTGAGTGCAACGAGAGAGAAAGCGAGGAGCCGACTGGGAAGGACAGCAACGAGAGCGTGTACGGACGGAGCGGGTCGAGTGTGGTCGTGCTAGGACTGGCCGAGCGGCACCGGAGCGGCGCGCCTGAGCAGAGCACAGCAGCGCGCCGGCGCAGCAGCACAGCACGCACAGGAGAGCGATCCGGAGCACGGACGACATCGACCCGTGACGGACGAACATTTTTGTCTGTTGACAAATTCTTCGTTTTTTCCCCGAATGTTGTTGTTGGTCGTGTGGATGACGTCACTGGTTTTGTAGAGAGACGCGGCAGAGATGGCGCGGACACCCCGGGTGCCTTAATTGTGTGCCTGATCGTGGAAGACCCCTTCAATGTGGAACGATTCCTAATCAGTGTCGATGTTTATAATGCTGTGCCTAACACAGACCGTTCAGGATAGATTCGGGTAATTGTCAATGGACATGATGGCTTTGGTTGGCTGTTCTTTTTCACTGTGTGCACTGTCATTCGCAGCATCAGTCGGCAACACTTCAGACAGTTAGGTAGTAAGAAAGTGGGAGGGGGGGGGGGGGGGACGATGCTGCTGTAGTCGAATGGAGATTGCGGGCGTGTAGTTCAGTTTTGGACACGCATAACATGCTGTAGGGATTTTAGGTGTACCTCTTCGGACTTGTGTATCCTTTCCCTGCTAAGTGTACGTGTTCTTTAGGATTCTCTGATGGCTCTAGCACTTTTGTGACCACGGGCCGTGATCTTGCTAGATCAGACTATAGGGATTAGCAACTGAAACGAGTTTAATGTGAAGAAAACAACAACAACAACAACAATCAGAGTTAATTAACCAAAGCCAGTAAAGGTATGCAGGACAATTAATACATTGCCGTCGTATATATACAGTTTAAGTACGCGCGATCGAAGTACAGCAGTACATGACACCTAATAAGAAACAGGAATTCTGGCCCAGGCTGGATTTCTTACTGGAGAGACGGTGTTTTCCACACTAGTTTCAAGATACGACTCTCGAATTTATCATTTCCCCCTAAATATCAGCCTGGCTTGCTTTTTAGCCTGTTTCTTGTGAGGTGTCCTGTACTGTATTACACTCAGCTAGCAAATACCTGGTATGAGTTTCGACGAAATCCTCGAGCTCACAGCTGCTGTTGTTTTTTATTATATTTATTGTATACCTGGTGTCTACTAACTGGTATACAGTATTGTAAGTGATCTAGTTGTTCAGCATCCACGTGTGGAACGACATTCCGCCAAGTAAACCCGATGCGGAATGATTGATAGGCTGTCGTATGTGGTTTGGTTGTTCTGTGCGGTACTGTAGGTATTACCGTAAAGAGACTGCGTACAAGATCAGTCACGATTCTTGTTTCGTTATCTGACGCAAGCTATCGAGATAGTATCGCAGCAAGGGCATGTTGATGTTTGCGATTCAAGATCGTAGTGCGTGTTGCTGTTCGCGATCATCAAGATGTTCAGAAGAACAGGAGCGCGTTCGCACGCGCACTCTGTCACTCCTCCTCAGCTCTCTTCCAAAGCATACTCTTCTTTTCTTCTCTTCTATTTGAAGCTTCTCGTACAAGCTCACTTGACCGTGAGCTTCGCGCTTACCTAAATGTTAGGCTGTGTCTTGACTGGTCATCAGTAAGCGAGCCTACAGCGTACACACCAGCTACGAGCTGGCAGCCACGGTGAATCCACATTCCTATTAGTAAATGGCCCGATTTCGTCTTCGGGATAATCATGAGAATGGAAGGACAATGACGTCCTTCCAAAGGAAACGACAATTATGCCCTTCCAGATGCCGCCGAGGCTCTGGATCTTTCGAACTGGGTACGGATGTTTTGCTACCATATACCACATCTTGCTGAGAGCAGAGGAGAGAGAGGTGCGCGTGCGACATAGAGATAGACGCTTGCTGTGCAGCTCCTTGACCATGCTGGTGTGGTGGTGTGCCCCCGCTGTAGTGTGTAGCTAGTTGCGTAGGAGCGTGCGCTCTACCGCCGTGAGAGGGTAGAATGCCAGGGGGCGACGCAGCCTGTCTATGCTGTCTGTTTCCCTCTACGTGTTGTACCCTCCTCTACCCAGGGAGGCCACAGGCACAGGTTTACCGTGCTTGCGTGTACCCACTACAATCATGCCAGCAGCAGAGCAGTAGCTTCGTCTCCGTGGACCCTGAGCCCTGGCGCTTGCCAGCAGCAGCAGGCGCACCCTCTACTTCCTCTAGGCCATCACGTTTTCCTTCAAAAATCAAACAAGAGCACCGCAGCAGCAGAAGCAGCAGCAGCAGCAGCAGTCGACATCAATGCCACCTCCCTATCCGAAATTTTAAGAACTTTTCGGTAATCATATTAGTACCCAAACGGTCCTTACATCTCCGAGCAGGGTGGTTTTGGGGTTGGGTTCTGGAAGAGGGATGGTTGACGAAGGAAACAAGTATTCAGGGACTAGCCGATCGGACAAATCTTATTTCCGAGTTTAGCCGATCGGCCGATTTTCCCGTTTTTTTGTTTGTATTTCACGGGGCACTTTTTTGTTCTTTCCACCGGTTCTTTGTATGAATGTTTCAAACAGTAGTAGCTCAAGTACGACGAGTGATACAGTATTGAGAGCAGAACTAGGAATGTACCCACTTAAGACAAATAGAGACGTGCGTAAGTTGAAATGGCAATATAAAGTAAACCCGAGAAGGATTCTTCTCTAAAGTTTGATGAGGAAAGGATAGCCTTCTACGTAGTACATGGCCAAAATAAGCGCTTCGGTGGGGGTTTGGTCTTTGATAAAGCTATATGGGAGAAAGTAACCAAAGGGCGAGCTGGAATAAGGTTGGATAGCGTAGTCGAGAAAGTATGGAAGGATATAGGAAACCAAAAAGAGATGATGGCCATAGAGAAGTTTAGCGGATACAAGACAGAAGTAAAATAAAGGATAGAAAGAAGGGAAAGGCTAGCGCTAAGAAAGAAGATAGAAGGGGAAGAACACTTAGAGATATACGGGGGGTTGAGAGAAGGAATAGGAATGAAAAGGTATCTGCATGGCCCAATGGATATCGCGAAAAAGCTGAAACTGCGATTTCGTGTAGGGGACCTGGACCTGCCAGAAAGAAGGAGGAGGTATACCAGTAGCCGGGAGGAGGAGGAAGTAGATGCACAGATGTGCCCATGTGGCAAAGCCATAGAGCTATAACTATTTTTCAGCTTTTTATGCATAATCTTTGGGAGCAGTGTTGCAGCGAGAGGAGCGCCGTGGTTAATACTTTGAGGCGAGCGACCGTTGTGACCGGTGCTACGCGGAGTTTGACAACTTCATTTTTGGGGCCAAATGCACACGTCCAATGGGATTTTTTTCCCTCCCGGACGGCAATGTCCGTATGTATATGGAAACAACGTAATGAGCGCCCAAGTGTTGGAGGTGTTTCTATATATTAGGAGTAGGAACGGTGCTCCGTCTCGAAAGGGATGCGTGGTCAATGGTCAAATGACTAAGGCAAGCAACAAATGAGTACCCCCCCCCCCCCCGTAATACATACATACACACAGTTTCATGCCCCCCTCCGGCGGAGAGATGTGTGTGTGTGGTCCTTTCTACCCGTCGAGATCCAGCACACACCCGGTCAGTGTCTGTGCCGCGATAGGCGGCCCCCCGATCCTTGTAATGCATACATACACACAGTTTCATGCCCCCCTCCGGCGGAGAGATGTGTGTGTGTGGTCCTTTCTACCCGTCGAGATCCAGCACACACCCGGTCAGTGTCTGTGCCGCGATAGGCGGCCCCGTCCGATCCTTGTAATACATACATACACACAGTTTCATGCCCCCCTCCGGCGGAGAGATGTGTGTGTGTGGTCCTTTCTACCCGTCGAGATCCAGCACACACCCGGTCAGTGTCTGTGCCGCGATAGGCGGCCCCGTCCGATCCTTGTAATGCATACATACACACAGTTTCATGCCCCCCTCCGGCGGAGAGATGTGTGTGTGTGGTCCTTTCTACCCGTCGAGATCCAGCACACACCCGGTCAGTGTCTGTGCCGCGATAGGCGGCCCCGTCCGATCCTTGTAATGCATACATACACACAGTTTCATGCCCCCCTCCGGCGGAGAGATGTGTGTGTGTGGTCCTTTCTACCCGTCGAGATCCAGCACACACCCGGTCAGTGTCTGTGCCGCGATAGGCGGCCCCGTCCGATCCTTGTAATGCATACATACACACAGTTTCATGCCCCCCTCCGGCGGAGAGATGTGTGTGTGTGGTCCTTTCTACCCGTCGAGATCCAGCACACACCCGGTCAGTGTCTGTGCCGCGATAGGCGGCCCCGTCCGATCCTTGTAATGCATACATACACACAGTTTCATGCCCCCCTCCGGCGGAGAGATGTGTGTGTGTGGTCCTTTCTACCCGTCGAGATCCAGCACACACCCGGTCAGTGTCTGTGCCGCGATAGGCGGCCCCGTCCGATCCTTGTAATGCATACATACACACAGTTTCATGCCCCCCTCCGGCGGAGAGATGTGTGTGTGTGGTCCTTTCTACCCGTCGAGATCCAGCACACACCCAGTCAGTGTCTGTGCCGCGACTCTTCATCCTAGAAATATATCTCCTGTCGTCACAAAAATACGACATATTAATAGTGATATTGAGCAACAACGAATACTCCTACTGACTGCTGTGAGGGTATTACCTGCTGAGCTATAGGGAGGGGTAAAAGATCGATCAATTACCCAGCTCAGGGTAATCCTCATAACACTCTCCCCCCCTCTGAACGGCGGGATATTAGGGACGTCGGTACCGTATACGGTCGTACGTTGACCTACCCGCTTCGTTTCAATACCTGGGGAACCAGGGAGACGTGTTCTTTGGGGACGCACGCGCAAGCATTTATGAAAAAAAACACGTTCGAAGTGAGATTCGAACCCGTGTCCTGCCGACGACGCCAAATGTGAGGGTATTACTTGCTGAGCTATAATCGGGGTAAAATGTCGATCCATTACCCAGCCCAGGGTAATCCTTATAACACTGCTGTGTGTTGACTTCATATTAAACCCGTTCTTTCTACCCAACCACATCATCAGTACACCCGAGTGTATGCGCGGATCTGAATCCCAGATACCCCACCCCCCCCCCTATAATGGAGGGAAGAAACCGGACCGTTGTGATCCCAGAAAACAATAAGTCAAGGTTTTTTTTTATTACCCCCCCCCTCACCAGATACAAGGAGTTGCACAGGGATGCACAGGGATGTACGCTATCACCTAACCTATTCAAGGTATATATTAATCACATGATAGTAGCGGTAGAAGCAGCATCGCAGGGAGTCATGGTGTGGGAAGATACGGTGTCGGGATTGATGTTCGCGCATGATTTCGTCTGCATATCAGAAACACCCGAAGGACTGCAGAAACAAATAGAGAAGGCACTAGAGTACACCAGGAAGTGGGGAGTGACCGCGAACGTAAAAAATGCGCAGTAGTTGTATGTAACGAAGATAAGGAGAGTCCGGTAACTTGTAAGTGGAAGTGGGGAGAAGATGAAAGGTGGGGAGTAGATGAATTACCGATCGTAGACCAGTATACGTACCTTGGCGTAGATATCTCAAAATATTGCTCTTGACATGCACACGTAAATAAAATAATAGGCAAGGGTAAGGCACACGTAGGCAAGATGGAAGCAGTCCTAACAGACTCGCACCTTGATACTAGAATTAAGAGATGTATACTGATGATTGTGATTGTACCAAAGCTAGAATATGCAGGAGAAGTATGGGAAGGGAACGCGAAGCTCGTAAAACAGCTGGAAACAGTACAAATGACAGCAGCTAAAAAAGTACTAGGTTGCTCAAGTACGACGAGTGATACAGTATTGAGAGCAGAACTAGGAATGTACCCACTTAAGACAAATAGAGACGTGCGTAAGTTGAAATGGCAATATAAAGTAAAGAACATGCCAAATAAGAGGTTGCCGGCCATAGTTGATAAAGCTATATGGGAGAAAGTAACCAAAGGGCGAGCTGGAATAAGGTTGGATAGCGTAGTCGAGAAAGTATGGAAGGATATAGGAAACCAAAAAGAGATGATGGCCATAGAGAAGTTTAGCGGATACAAGACAGAAGTAAAAGAAAGGATAGAAAGAAGGGAAAGGCTAGCGCTAAGAAAGAAGATAGAAGGGGAAGAACACTTAGAGATATACGGGGGGTTGAGAGAAGGAATAGGAATGAAAAGGTATCTGCATGGCCCAATGGATATCGCGAAAAAGCTGAAACTGCGATTTCGTGTAGGGGACCTGGACCTGCCAGAAAGAAGGAGGAGGTATACCAGTAGCCGGGAGGAGGAGGAAGTAGATGCACAGATGTGCCCATGTGGCAAAGCCATAGAGAGTAGAATTCACATAGTGGGAGAATGTGAAAGGTATACGGAGGAAAGGGATGTGCTAGAGGAGGAGATGAGGAAAATAGACGAGTGTGACATAGAGCAGTTTGGCACACTAAATAGTAGCGAGAAAACGATCGCTATCTTAGGAGATAGATGGTGGCCACAGGCGGCGAAACAGGAAGGGGATAAGATTAGCAAAACGTTTATTTGTAATACGTATGTATATGGAAACAACGTAATGAGCGCCCAAGTGTTGGAGGTGTTTCTATATATTAGGAGTAGGAACGGTGCTCCGTCTCGAAAGGGATGCGTGGTCAATGGTCAAATGACTAAGGCAAGCAACAAATGAGTACCCCCCCCCCCACCAGCGGAAAAAAAATAGGGGGGGTCTCTAAAACCAAGTGAAAAAGGGAACAAAACACGGGAAAAAAATGGTTTTCGCTCATTTCGTCCTGTGATCGCAGCGATCCGGTTTGTTTTTCATTCTGACTTTCCTACGGGTGTGGTGTCGTTTTCTCTTTTTTTTTTACGCCCCAGTATGTTTCCTGATTCTTAATCCTAGAGAAATACAAATTCTGTGGTCACAGACTGTGAACCAGAGAAAAACCAAAACAAAATAAACGCAAATTAATGGGCAAGGCAAGTGAGATGCTAACGTGCCGGGTACGAGAACACGACGACGCGAGCCGAACCGACAAATAAGAAGACAAATAAAACGAATTATGAAACGAAACAGAATACAAATGACGCAGGGAGACAGAAGTGTGAGGGTATTACCTGCTGAGCTATAGGGGTAAAAAATCGATCGATTACCCAGCCCAGGGTAATCCTTATAACACTCCCCCCTCCTCTGAACGGCGGGATGTTTGGGACGTCAGTACCGTATACGGCCGTACGTTGACCTACCCGCTTCGTTTCAATACCTGGGGAACCAGGCAGACGTGTTATTTGGCGACGCACGCGCAAGCGTTTCTGAAAAAAGAAACGTTCGAAGTAAGATTCGAACCCGTGTCCTCGACGACGTCAAATGTGAGGGTATTACCTGTTGAGCTATAGGGGTAAAAGATCGTTCGATTACCCAGGCAGGGTAATCCTTATAACAGAAGCGCCCTTAGAAGAAAAAACACACGTGTCCAAGCAGGTCCAAGAGTGGAACAGATTGCTGCATATTATGCATATAAATACCAAATATGTACTCGTATAATATGTATGTACGCGTATGCAGGCGTATGTATAAAATATGAAATATGTGTGGATGGATGTGCTGGGTATCGAGCTTTTCATTTACTTTATTTTTCTCGATCCCATTTATTTTCTCCGCCCTTCTTTTCTTTCTCTTTTACCCTCTGTATTGTTGAAATAAATAGTCGCCGCAACTCACGAGATCAGGGGTCACTAAGCTGTAAGTAAGTTCGTAAGTTCCTCGCCTCCCTCCGCACTACTGTTAATACTCGTACGACACGTATGATACGTGCCTTGTGCTTTTATCTTATCGACTCGAGTCGAATTCATTCGTAATACGTGTGTGTGTTCTTCACATTGCCGTCGTTTCTACCCGTCGACATTGCATCCGTGTGTGTGTGTTCTTCACATTAAACCTTCCTTTCTACCCGTCGACATCCAGCACACCCAGTGTCCGTGCCGATTCTTCATCCTTAAAAGGTACCAGTTCTGTGGTCACAAAACTACGACACAGAGATCCGTAGGTAGGTATTAATAAGAAATAGCGGTACTACTCGTACTGTTGTTGTCTTCTGTTGTTGTCTTCACATTAAACCCGTTCTTTCTACTCAACCACATCAGTACACCCAGTGCCTGTCCTGATTCCCAATCCTAGAGAGATACAAATTATGTGGTCACAGACTGTGAAACAGAGAAAAACCAAAACAAAATAAACGCAAATTAATGGGTAAAGCAAGTGAGATGCGTAACGTATCGGGTACGAGAACACAGCGACACGAGCCGAACCAAAAAATAAGAACAAAAAAGACAAAATAAAACAAGTTCTGAAATGAAACAGAATACAAATGACGCAGGGAGACAGAAGCGACAGAAGCGCCAGAAGCGCCAGAAGCGCCCCTAGACGAAAAGCACACGTGCCCAAGAGGAACAGATAACTGCTGCACGAGCTGCTGCCCGTATATTCAGCACTTTGTCATATGATATTATATACGGTATTTGATATACGTCGTACGTATGTATGAGAGTGCGGTGTGCCACACACAGGTTTTCAGATCTATGAACGGAAAGGACTCGGGATACCGCTTAATATTTTCCGATACAGTCAGTACCGGCCTGCTCATAAGAAACCGGAAATCGGTCTTAGCTTGACTTTCTTATTTGAGAAAGGGGTGTGTACCACACTAACTTCAGTATAATAGCTGCCGACTTTCTTATCTCCCTCGTAATGTATAGGCTAAGCTTCTTGTGGGGCACTTTCTTATGAGAGGGCCGCTAGTGTGTTTTATTATGCTTTAATTGACATATATGTATGCATGATATGTGTGAACACAAACGAATACCTGGTACGAGTACTCGTACGGCTTTTTTTCTTTTTTCCCGTGAAAAATTCGCGTACGAACGTGATTTGAAGTAATAGTTATCATATTCCTATTACTGCTGCTGTAATATTAATAACATAATAATATTAATACATGGTCGCCCCGGTGGTCTAACTGGTAGCCACGAAGCCTGTTGGCCCGGATGTCGAGGGTTCGATTCTCCCCACGGAGGTTTTTATTCTTAAATGACACCGTCTGTCGAGATCGCATATTATAGCGTGGGTAAGCAAAAATTCGACGAGCGTTGACGAGGGAAGAAAGTGCTGAAATGTTCTCGCGATAAAAATGCAAGGCAAGAACCGTAGTGGGGGAAGAGGGAGAGGAGCCTACTTTGTGACCCCGGATCTGAGTTACGACCAGGGAGGGGGAAAGACGGAAGTGCGAAGATAATAAATGGGATGGACAGAAAAAAATAAAATAAAATAGTACGAGTATGCAGTTGACACACTTGTGGGCTACGAGCTATTGCGAGGGTTGGACAGACACTGATAGTAGATCTTTACGGGGGTTTCGTGCTTGACGCCAAGAGCCGACCCTCCGACCCGACCCCTTACCCTAACCTTAACCCAAACCCTATGCCAGTGGTCAGTGCTGGGATGCTGTGCTTGGTAAGACTCTAGGTTGACTCGGTCGGCGTGGATGGTGAGCTTGGAAAGACTCTTGGCTTGCTCGGGATGCTGTGGCTGGGAAAGACTCCAAGTTGATTGCGCCGCGTAAAGCATACCCTTCGTCAATCAGAGTGCCTAAATAGCTACCGTAGGAAGATATACTATCATGCTTTGTCCACTATTAATACTGGCCAGTATTACAGAGCACACCGGTCGCCCCGGTGGGCTAGCAGGTAACCACGAAGCCTGTAAGCGTCAAGAAAGCGAGTTCGAGCCCCGCCGAGTGCATGCTCTTTGGCACTTTTTCTCGCTAAAAATATCTTGACTAGCAGAAAGCGCGAGAGCGTGAGTTAGCAAAATTCGATGAAAGTCGACGAGCGTTGGGAAGGCTGAACCCTCTGCGCGATAAAAATCAAGGCAAGAACCGTAGTGGGGGGGAAGGGAGAGGAGCCTACTTTGTGACCCCGGATCTGAGTTACGACTAGGGAGGGAGAGACGGAAGTAAGTGCGAAGATAATAAATGGGATGGAAAAAATAAATAAATAAAAATAAATATAAAAATAAATTGCCCTCTTATTGAAAGAGCCAATATTTACGAGACACACCGCCATCCCTTTTTTCTTTTTTCTTCTTTTGTTTTTCTCGTTTTTCCCCTGCAGGATACAGATGGTTGTTTTTGGTTAGCCGGGAAGAACCGGGTTTTTCATTCTCTGGCGTGCAGCTTTGTTCCAACCCTGACTGACCGCCGTCAGGGCGTGTCTTAACTTCTTCTAAAATGGCATTGGAGAGACGTATGTTGTGTACGTATCTACCGACATGCATACGCATCAACTATATATACATACGTAGCACGGCATTCATTTCGAAGTGACAACGGAGTATCACACGAGTGAATACCGTGCACCGTGCATTTTTCTCTGGGCACGAACTTTTTCAAGTAACTATCAACCACGCCAACAGGCCGTCACCAGCATAATACTCCCTCGTAGCCGCGGCAGTACTGCCAGACTCCACTCAGAGTGCGACAGCAGTTAAATCCCGGTGCCTTGCCTCACGTACGCTGTACTATGGGTCCTCCCAACAATGGTCCGTCCCCTTATCTCAAGTACGGCTCGGTCGACGACTCCGAGCAGCCGACCTCTCGCAGCAATTTGATCGACAGGTCGTCGAGGTGTGGCAGTACCAGTTACCCTGCTACCGACGCGGGGGAACGGCAGCCTCCGAGAGAACAGGATAACGCCAACGCGCGAGACCCTGGGGAGGGGAGAAGTATCTCGCGGAGGCTTGCTGTTACCGTCGTGTGCGGCCTGGCCTTCCTGGCGGGAAGCGGCGTGTCGTGGGCTCGGAGCTCGGGCGGCGGTGAGAGCACCGCCGCTGCTGCATCAGCCGGTGGGTTCTTCGTAGTCGAACCTACCACCAGCATCCCTGCTGCCGAAATTCGACCCAACGAGCTACCGTCCGTCGTCGATGGCGGCGACGATCAGGATGATGTTGCGGCGCTCGAATTCACGGCTCTCAATTTCTACCACGTTCGCGACGGGAAGCCTGGACAGGACTACCCCT
The DNA here is from genome assembly GCA_008828725.1 of Saccharina japonica. Lineage (NCBI taxonomy): Eukaryota > Phaeophyceae > Laminariales > Laminariaceae > Saccharina > Saccharina japonica. Next base: position 19,598 of record MEHQ01000774.1, read on the forward strand.
GGCTGAAGGACGTCAAGCTCATCGAGCCGCACCGCGACACGACCCTCGCAGTCGTGGGGGCGCGAAAGGGGTACGAATATCGCTGGGAAGTGCGCGCGGGCGTAGAAGGAGACGTGCAGGCTGCGGCAACAGGGGCGGTGACAATTGTGGTCCTCACCCAGCTCGATGAGAATGTTGTGGTGCTGGAGGAGGTCGACGGGGACGGCAAGGTGACGAACCGGCTGGAGGAGACGGTGTTGGTGAAGTACGTGCGCAGGGAGATTAGGACGCTGACGGGGGACGAGAGGGAAGAGCTTCTGGATGCGGTGAGCGCAGCGTGTATACATATCGTAACATGTTACAGCAGCTAAAAAAAGAAAAAAGAAAAAACACTTCCAACTTCATAAATAATACTTCATAAAATACAGCATATCAACGACCAAGCAATAACAATAATTAAAAACCTTTATATAAAACAACAAAACGAAACCATAACGCTCCCCACCCACAATGTTGTAAGGACGTAAGGACCTGGGATTACACTAACACGACCATACATATGGAACCCCCCCCCCTAACCCCCCTATAAATATACCGGTATGATATATTTATAGGTTGGGTTGGCGTCGGTTGGCAACGACGCTGTAAAACACGCCACTCGCTGCGTGGAGCTAGACAACCAGGGTGCCGTTTTTTTTTGTTATTTTTTTTTGGCGGTCACCAAAGCTGGCGGTCGAGTAGATCATTTGTGCGGGGTGGAGAACTCCCCCCTCCCCCCCCCCCA
>MEHQ01000774.1:20539-58039 GCA_008828725.1 Saccharina japonica
ATTTTCACTCAGGGCATTGTTGGACACAACCGGCGTGTGAATTGTCGCCTTGGTTCTTTCAGTACAGCCATCGGCAGAACCCACAAAAAAAAAGTACCGTTCTCAGATGGTTACTACTGTAGTAGCATGATCACAGCCCGTGGTCACAAAAGTGCTACTCGTAGAGCCATCAGAGAATCCTAAAGAACACGCACACTTAGTGCTGTAGCAGGGGAAGGATACACAAGCCCGAAGAGATACACCTAAAATCCCTACAGCATGTTATGCGCGTCCAAAACTGAACTACACGACCGCAGTCTCCATTCGACTACATACAGCAGCATCGCCCCCCCCCCCCCCCTATACCACTCTAATATTTATATGATTATCTAAAATAGTACTTGTATTTCTGGACAGAGTGGTGTACCAGATAAAAGTACCAAATATAGTTTCGGTCTTCGAGGTGGTTTACGCTTTGTGACCACGGGCCGTGATCTTGCTAGATCAGACTATAGGGATTAGCAACTGAAACGAGTTTAATGTGAAGAAAAACAACAACAACAACGCACCTTGTTTTCGGATTAAGAGCTAACTGGTTCCGCGTATTTATGGACAAACTACTTGGAACTACTATTAGTGTCGGTTAAGTAGTGTTTCAGTTCTGAATGGGTGAAGCGTACTGTTTTTCGGTCCATTTCATTTCGTTTCGTTTCATTTGGTTTGATATTGGATGTCGCATCTCCTCTGGGAAAAGCACGACACTTTCTTTTATTTTGGCATTCTTTTATTTGGGTGATGATTGTTGATTTGCTTCAGTATGTTTTGTGGAGGATAGGGTACGTAGACACCGTCAACCTCTGATCACAAATGCCAACCATGAAGATACGTTAACCAACGTCCGGTCTACGAGACCTGCCATCATGGATGGTCTTCATATGGTTGACGTTCGGGAATACAAACCCAGAACGCTACCAGGGAGTGAAGGGTCTTCTACGAGAACGACCCCCACTCCCACTCTCTAACCTATGAGATCTCTCCTTGCGAGATGCGAGGAGGGTTTTGTGGAGGCACCTCCTTGCCACATATAAGAAAGAAAAGTGCGCGTCAAGGCCTCGGCCAACCCTGCTCAAGACCCCGACACGGCCGACATCATCTGAGGAGGCGACCTCCATAATGGCGTCCCCTGTCAAGACTCCACCTACCGAGCGTACCCCTCTTGAAATGATCGCCCCAAAGTCACATACATCCCTAGCAAAGATGGACTTGAGGCGCATGAAGGAGGGGGCGATGTGGAGGATAGGGTACGTAGACACCGTCAACCTCTGATCACAAATGCCAACCATGAAGATACGTTAACCAACGTCCGGTCTACGAGACCTGCCATCATGGATGGTCTTCATATGGTTGACGTTCGGGAATACAAACCCAGAACGCTACCAGGGAGTGAAGGGTCTTCTACGAGAACGACCCCCACTCCCACTCTCTAACCTATGAGATCTCTCCTTGCGAGATGCGAGGAGGGTTTTGTGGAGGCACCTCCTTGCCACATATAAGAAAGAAAAGTGCGCGTCAAGGCCTCGGCCAACCCTGCTCAAGACCCCGACACGGCCGACATCATCTGAGGAGGCGACCTCCATAGTTTACTTTTTATTATTTTTTCCCTTTCGCTTTTTTTTCTTTTTTTTTTCTCTTTTTTCTCTTGTATGCACCTGGATTGCTAGCAGGGTAGGTCTTGCCTGTCGTACGTCGTATATATATATGGCATTGCATTGTCTGCTCTGCTTACTGCAATGAGCGTTGTATCTCTGTGTCGTGATTTTGTGACCACATAACTGGTACCTTTTTAGGATGAAGAATCGGCACGGACACTGGGTGTGCTGGATGTCGACGGGTAGAAAGGAAGGTTTAATGTGAAGAACACACACATTATTAACTCAGTTTTTGGTGTGCTCCGGTTGCCTGTCATTTCCTGTCGTTCTTAGTTTTGCTTTGCTAATTTACGTTGTTTTTTATTCCATTTCATTTCGATTCGTTTCATTTGATTTTTATTGTCTGTCGCCGCATCTCCTCTGGGAGAAGCACGGCACTTTCTCTCTATTTTGTCATGTTTTTGTTTGGTGGTTTGATTGCTTGTTTTGGTTTGCTTTACGTATTATTATGTTTTTTTTTTTAATTCTCTTGTATATATCACGCTCTATTCATATTGATGGATAATCGACACAGACATAATTAAATAGGTGCGCTGAATATCAACCGGTATGTATGTACATGTAGAAATCACGGTTCACGTAAAGGGGCACACAGCCAACCCTGGCGTTATGCTACGAGTGGGTTATGCGTACGAACACACACACACGAGTACGAGGGGTTACATGTTACAGGGTTCCAATACTCGTACATAGGTTGCGATAATAATAGTGACTTGGTTAAAAACACAAATACGTGCACGAGTGCACGAGTACACTACGTCGTACTGCGGTAAGGTCACTCGCCAATTCGGACAGTTTTGGTATTGCGGTCGCTCCCGGTAGACTAGCGTGGTCAGCTTCAAAGGCAACTACAGCAGACAGTGGCATGGTACCCGAGTACAAATCCCATCGTGGTGAGATTTTGACTTTTTTATTTCAAAAAATAAAAAGGAACCAATTGTTGAGAGCGCCTTCGTGGCGTGGGTAGGCGGCATCCGACGCAAGTCGACGAGGGAAGAAAGTGCTGAAATCTTCTCGCGATGAAAACTGCAAGGAAGGCACGTACCGCCGTAGTGGGTAGGGGGGGGGGAAGAGCCTACCTTGGTGACCCCGGATCTGATTTACGACTAAAAAGGGAGAGAGAGAGAAAAGAAGAGCGAAGATAATAAATGGTACAGACAACACCAAGAAAAAACGGTATACGAATCATATGTGCGATTGATCCTGACGTGTTTTTCGTTATCATCGTGATATTATATCGTTCTACGAAAAAGCGTGAAACCGCATCCCGTTTTTGTTGTTGTGAATTCCTTATCGCGACTCTGAGAAGAGAGGTGGACAAAGGGTGATAGTGGATATTTAAAATGGGGGTTTTGTCTTGGTAGTAGTATCTTGACCCTCAGATCGAACCCTAACCCGAACCCTATGCCAGTGGTAAGGTCAGTGCTCGCTTGGCCAATCAGAGTGCCTAATTAGCTACCATAGGAAGATCCACTAACAGTGTTTGTCCACTACTGACTGAGAAACAACTGCCGTATACGTATCATGCCATGTTTTTGCACTCATTATTTTGTATGTATATACGTACGAAATATCTATACGAGCAGGAGGGAGGACTTGCTCGTCCCTGTTTAAGGTGGGGGGGGGTGGAGCTTTGGAGCTTGGTAATCGGGAAATGTATGGAGGTTTATCGTTCACGAGCCCATCGAACATCGTCTTTCCCGTACTTTACATATCATACATGTGCCGTTAATGTATACTGGTACCGGTGTACGTACTCCATCCAAATGTAAAACAACCGACAGCTGTGATATCGAGTATTTCGTCAAAACTCGCTCCGAAGGTCTAGTAATAGTGGTTCGTAGTACCCTCGAATGCTACAAAGAGTTGGTTTACGGGGTTCGAATCTTACGTGGGTCGGACTTTCGAGTTCATTTTGCAAAAATAAATAATAAAACGGATACAACCGCTGACAGCGCCTACAGCAGTAGTAGTACTACGCGTAGCCACGTGGGTAGATAGACGCAATTCGATGCGAGTCGACGAGGGAAGAAAGGGCTGAAGTTTACGACAGCCGCGATACAGATATAACGCAAGAACCGTACGAAGTGGGGGGAGCAAAGAGAAGACCCTACTACTTTGTTACCCCGGACGGACCAGGGAGGAGAGAGAGAAAGGAAGGGCGAATATGTTGTTATTCCCCTTTTGCTAATAAAATAAATACCTGGTAATCCACACTTTTGTTTTGTTTTTTGTCCATCCCATTTATCATCTTCGCTTTTCTGTTTCATTCCCGCTTTAGTCGTAACTCAGATCCGGGGTCACTAAGTAGGCTCTTCTCCCCCCTCCCCCCTATGTACGGTACTTGCCTTGGATTTTCATCGCGAACATATTTCAGCACTTTCTTCCCTGTTCGACTTGCGTCGGATTCCGCCTACCCACGCCACGAAGGCGCTCTCAGCAACTGGTTCCTTTTTATTTTTTTAAATAAAGAAAAAAACTCACCACACGGTGGGATTCGAACTTGGGTACCAACGCCAGTAGTCTTTGAAGCTGACCACTAGTCTACCGGGGCGACCGTCTATTGATAATAATAGCTCAAGTAGTTAATTAACTAAGAGCATCCACCCCCATCCACACTATTTCTTACACATAATACATAACAAATATTCCTCTACAATGTGGAGATGGAAAATATATATTATATATCACATATACCTCTATGATAATCTCGTGATTTCGTTGCGTACGCTCGATTTGCTGCTGTTTCGGCCGATGACGATGACGGTCCTTTGACAGATGTTCCAACTGTGGACGGTACGGGTGGACGGTGGCAACGGAGCAGAACTTTACGGAGAAGACTACGCCGATGTGTACGCCATGAGCCGGATTCACTACATGGCCACCACCAACGACACCTGCGATCACGTGAGACTTCGCTCTTCGGCTCCATCTCTCTCTGGGGGCTAGGAATGTACATCAATATTCCAAAAGCACTACAGCAGCAGACAGTATAGACGCAGGCGACGATAGAGGTAGGGGTATACCGTTTTTTGGCTGAATCCGTTTTTGACCGACGGGGCTCCTTAACCCACCCAGAACTGAAAAATATATATCACACTAATTCCAAGTAGTTTGTCCCTAAGTACGTGGGACCAGTTCTTAAGGGGTTAACCGAAAAAATCGTCGGAAAACGTAAAATTCTTGTGTTAAAAAAAAAGAGTTTTTTTTTTTTTTTTTGTTCCGATCGTGCGTGGGTTTGTTCATCGGGTATACTGATACTAATAGCACTATTACTTCCCTCCAAAACAAGTTAGTTTTTGTATAGAGCTCCTCAAGTGACCACCCTTAGAAGGCAGAAACATGATGCGCACCTTTACCGCAGACGCGTGCTACGGTAGAGGTAGCACATTTTGACCGAATCGTTTTTGGGACAATCGGGACCCTTGACTCAAATTCGTCGGACTTTCATTTTTGTTGACGAATATGTTTCAGAGATTACTTCGGTCATGAGGTTTCGCATCCGGCAGCACTTTTATTTTCCTACAAAATACGTTTTTCGGTGAGGCGTGACGCTCCTTAAGTGAGGAGATCAGAAAAAAACATGGTGCACCTCTATCGTAGCATGCGTCCGCAGCATGTGTCAGTATAGGACACCTGATAAGAAAGACGCTACTAAGAAAGCCAGGCTGAGGTTTAGCTGGAAAATAAGAAATTCGGGAGTCGTCATCTTGAGATTGGTGTAGAAAGTCACCCTCTCTCGAATAAGAATTTCAGCCTGGACCAGATTTCCTGTTTATTTTATTTTCTCTTTGTTAGGTGTCTTGTACTACCGTATGCAACATGAAGAACAAGGGCGGCCGATGTCGCCGCCTCGATTAGGGACCTATTTACTAGTTATATGTTTTAGGAAGTAACAGCCGCCTATCTTGGCGAGACGAGTTTACACCGGTGTTCCAAAAACCACCAAGTGTGCATGCGTGTGTTATTCGCGTTAAACCGTCATTTCTACCCGTCGACATCCAGCACACCCAGGGTCCGTGCCGATAATTATTCGTCATCTTAGAAAAGTACCAGTTATGTGGTCCCCATCAAATACGATAGTTTTTTTTTTTATTTTATTTATCCTCCGGCGGATGGGTCAAAATAAAGCGTACGCCCTCCACACTTCCACGTCTCACTTCGTGTCGTGTGTCAATTCACTCCATGCCCCCTCGGAAGTATCAGCCCTTGCTGTCTACTACTCCGGAGACTTGAGCATGTTGACCCGACCTGACCCCCGAAGGGGCCCGGTGCGGTGGGGATAGCCACCCGAAGAGTAAACTCTCCGGGTAGTGTGGAACCGGGTAGTGTGGAACTTGCCGCAGCTCATCCACTAACAGAAACCCAGGCCAAGAAGCCTTCCCGCCAGACTCGGATCATTTACGATCCACCCTACCCGTTTGGGCGTTGGTCCTTGGAACGGCATTGCGTTTGTCTACTCTGCTTACTTAATAATTTGCACCGGTATACCGATGTGTACTCGCACGAATAAGTGATGCCGCAAACTGCCGTGATATTTCTTGGCCCGTCTTTATACATGCTCTATTAATACGAGTGTTGCTTACAACACCGATCACTACTGTATTAATACTAATAGTGTACAGCAGCAGTGTACAACGCTCCCCAACTGCAAAAAGACGAAAGACCCGCCGCCCCCCCCTCCCCCTCCCTTCAATGCATCGGCGAAGAGCTTATACTAGACTACGTAGCAGGAGAGCGGCCATGCCACCTTCCACGTGGTACGTGGGGCCTTGTGTAAAATATGCAGCAGGTCGGATCACGCTTTTGTGTTTTTCTCTTTTCACGTATTTCACTTTTTGGCATATGGTACCCGTTTGACATGCTCAATTTCGAAAGTTCGTGCCAGGAAACGTCTCCGCATATAAAACCGTGCACACACGCGTGCGCATGTTGTCTTATGAATGAGTAAATTATACGTATGCTCAGCCCTCGGGTATACTGTTGATTTATTAAGAGTACATTCACCAACAGTTAACAGCAGTAGTGAGTGTTTTCATCGCGAAGATCGTCCCTTCCACGCATGCATGCGTATTTACGTATTTACTCATACTGCTGTGTATTTGTTCTTCACATTAAACCTTCCTTTCTATACCCGTCGACATCCAGCACGTCGACGGGTAGAAAGGAAGGTTTAATGTGAAGAACACACACACGCACACACACAGTGTCCGTGCCGATTCTTGATCCTAAAAAGGTACCAGTTATGTGGTCACAAAACTAAGACACAGAGATACTATGCTCACTGCATTAAAAAACAAAAAAATGTGTGATACAATATATGGTCCCGGATAAGGCGATAACTACTATTAATATTAATTATGAATATGCCTTCTTCGGACTACTACTGCTTAATTCGCCAATAGAGCGTCTACCGCCTTCTTGAGGTTTTACGGTTCCCTCAATAGGGCGGTATAGGGCCGAGACTTCCCTATTGAGCGAGATATGAATTGTCACGTGATCAGTATGATTTGTACAGCCAGTAGTTACAGTGTACTTCTACAGCAGTAGCACGGTATATATATAGACTTCGTACGTTTTGATCTGTGGAGCATCTGGAATGCGATCAGGGTATGATATGACGTGGCGGGCGTTGCGTTGTCTGATCTGCGTACTGCATTGCAACGTATAATACTACCGGTACTCGTCGTACTCGCATCTCTGCTGTGTTGTGGTTTGGTGAACACACGTCATAACGTGTATCCCTCTCTTATTAGAGGATGGAAGCACAATTCGATGCGAGTCGACGAGGGAAGAAAAGGCTGAAGTCTTCTCGCGATAAAATTTGCAAGGCAAGAACCGCAGTGGGGAAGGAGGGAGAGGAGCCTACTTTTGTGACCCCGGATCTCGGTTACGACTGCGAGGGAGAGGGAAGAGAAAGGAAAGGCGAAGGTGATAAATGGGATGGGAAAAAAATAAAATAAAAAAGATAACGGACACTGGGTGTGTGTGTTCTTCACATTAAACCTTCCTTTCTACCCGTCGACATCCAGCACACCCAGTGTCCGGGTGATGTCTTCGTGTCGGGCGTATAGGAGACAGTGTACATATGGCCTCTGATTGGCTCAAAATTCGCCAAAATCAGTTGAAAGCTAAATAAACAAAGTAGACAAATCCAGGTGTACCTGACCATTTCATGCCAAAATCAGGTACGATGTGTGTGTGTGTTCTTCACATTAAACCTTCCTTTCTACCCGTCGTCATCCAGCACACCCAGTGTCCGTGCCGATTCTTCATCCTAAAAAAGTACCAGTTCTGTGGTCACAAAACTACGACACAGAGATACTACCTCGTACGCTCAGTGCAGTAAAGCAGAGCAGACAATGCAATGCCATATACGACAGGCAAGACCTACCCTGCTAGCAATCCAGGTGCATGCGAGAGAGAAAAAATAAATAAAAAAAAAGCGAAAATGTGAAGGACAGGAAAAGGAAAAATAATAAAATGGTGTGCTGGATGTCGACGGGTAGAACGAACGCTTTACTACTTGTGAAGAACACACACATGTATATATATATAGGCCTGCGCGGTGGAGGAATGATGCTCGCCATGACGACAACCGAGACGTGGGCACCTGCTGATTGATGATATTTTTCGGAGGTTTTGATACTCGGCACCCAAACAAGCCGACATCCTGAGCCTGAAGCCGAACCCTACAGCAAGCAGTGATAAGTGATAAGTGCTGGGATGCTCTGGTTGGTGACAAGCTCCAGTAGGTCGATTCGAACTGCTCGGGATGCTGTGTGGTATAGTTTTTTTTCCCATCCCATTTATTATCTTCGCACTTCTGTCTTTCTCCCTCCCTAGTCGTAACTCAGATCCGGGATCACAAAGCAGGCTTCTCTCCCTCCTCCCCCACTACGGTTCTTGCCTTGATTTTTTATCGCGCAGAGGGTTCAGTCAGCCTTCCCAACGCTCGTCGATTTTCATCGAATTTTGCCAACTCACGCTCTCGCGCTTTCCGCTAGTCAAGATATTTTTCTGCGAGATAATGTCCCTACGAGCATGCACTCGGGGGGGGCTCCAACTCACGTTCTTGGCTTTTAACAGGCTTCGTCGTTGCCTGCTAGCCCACCGGGGCGACGGGTACGTAGTATGTGTTTCCCCCCCCAATTGTTGTTGTTGTTGTTGTTGTCTTCACATTAAACTTGTTTCAGTTGCTAATCCCTATAGCCGGTCGCCCCGGTAGTGTAGTGGTCAGCTTCAAAGACTACTACCATTGGTACCCAGGATCGAATCACACCGTGGTGAGAGATTTTTTCTTTATTTGAAAAAATAAAAAGGAACCAATTGCTGAGAGCGCCTTCGTGGCGTGGGTAGGCGGAATCCGACGCAAGTCGACGAGGGAAGAAAGTGCTGAAACCTTCTCGCGATAAAAATGCAAGGCAAGAACCGTAGTGGGGGGGGAGGGAGAAGAGCCTACTTTGTGACCCCGGATCTGAGTTACGTCCAGGAAGGAGAGAGAAAGGAAGGGCGAAGATAATAAATGGGATGGAAAAAAAAAAAAAAAAAAAAGTCTGATCTAGCAAGATCACAGCCCGTGGTCACAAAAGTGCTACGAGAGCCATCAGAGAATCCTAAAGAACACGCACACTTAAACCGGGTATTTCTATCCGTCAACAGTGATGTGAACCGACAACCGAAAGTCGTTTTTTTCGGTCGTTTGTTTTTCTGTTTTTCCCGACTGAAAACCGACAATTTGTGTTTTTCAGTTTATATGCAAAAAACCGACCGAAACCGACCGACTTTTTCGTTTTTTTCTCTGTTTTCTCGGGATTTTCTCGTTTTTTTTCTGGTTCGGTTTGCGTAAAAAAACGAGAATACCGACCGACTTTTCTGACGAACGACCAGCATTTCGTTCGTGCACACACGCAGCACTATACATCCACTTACTACGACAACTACTTTATGTCAGGTATGTATTGTTGTTGTTGTTGTTTTTCTTCACATTAAACTCGTTTCAGTTGCTAATCCCTATAGTCTGATCTAGCAAGATCACGGCCCGTGGTCACAAAAGTGCTAGAGCCATCAGAGAATCCTAAAGAACACGTACACTTAGCAGGGAAAGGATACACAAGTCCGAAGAGGTACACCTAAAATCCCTACAGCATGTTATGCGTGTCCAAAACTGAACTACACGCCCGCAATCTCCATTCGACTACAGCAGCATACGTCCCCCCCCCCCCCCTCCCACTCTTTACCAATGAATTTGCCGACTACAGCGTAACTACTGTCTGAAGTGCTGTCTGTACAAAAACACACGGTAGGCGTGGGAACAAGATGGAGCACGCAGCTGCTGTCTGAAGTGCTGCCAGAATGACAGTCCGCGGGCACACAGTGAAAAGAACAGCCAACCAAAGCCATCATGTCCATTGACAATTACCCGAATCTATCCTGAACGGTCTGTGTTAGGCACAGCTTATAAACATCGACACTGATTAGGAATCGTTCCACATTAGAAGGGTGTTTCCACGATCAGGCACACAATTAAGGCACCCGGGGTTCCGCGCCATCTCTGCCGCGTCTCTCTACAAAACCAGTGACGTCATCCACACCGACCCAACAACAAATTCGGGGGAAAAACGAAGAATTTGTCAACAGAAAAACAGAAATGTTCGTCCGTCACGGGTCGATGTCGTCCGTGCTCCGGATCGCTTCTCCTGTGCGCTGCTGTGCTGCTGCGCCGGCGCGCTGCTGTGCTGCTGCTCAGGCGCGCCGCTCCGGTGCCGCTCGGCCAGTCCTAGCACGACCACACTCGACCCGCTCCGTCCGTACACGCTCTCGTTGCTGTCCTTCCCAGTCGGCTCCTCGCTTTCTCTCTCGTTGCACTCAGGGTGCTTGGTCTGAAAAATAAAAATTCTCGCGCTGAAGGGATTGACCAGTCCAACAACAGCTCGTCGCCACACGCTCCCTCCTCCTTTGATGGCGAAGCCAGGTTACTGAGACAGTACAGCTCCCTCTAGCAAACATACCTAGGGCTGTGTACGTAGTGTCCGTCCACCTTTCTGATGGCGTCTGCCTCCGCGCACAAAAGTGAGATGGACATTGCTGTCTACACCGACGGCCAAAAAGGCCCGTGCATCTGGACTTTTGCGCCTGACGCACCAGTGCCGATCCAACTCTACCGCTGCACACGCTTCGCGGCGGGTGCGCAGCAGCAAGAAGGTATCGGTCCGCTTGAGGGTGAGTCTAGCCTTGCTCGCTAGAAAGATCCCCCCCCTCGCTATGGGCCATGCCAAAGCAAAGACCTTGCCGAGGCAGCGAGGGGAAAAAGGGAAGTGTCCGTGCCGATTCTTCATCCTATTATAGAGATACAAGTTCTGTTGTCACAAAACCACGGCACATATCTACTACCAGGTACGTTGCAGTGCTGTAGGCAGAGCAGGCCATTCAATGCCCATATACGACAGGCACGATTTACTACTACCCTGCTAGCACTTCAGATGCGTGAGAAAGATTAAAAAAAAATGAAGAAAAAAAAAAGAAAGAAATGAAAACAAAATAAAGAACGAAAAGAAAAGAAAAAAACAAACAAACAAAAACAAAGAAGTGTCGTATCCCGGAGATGTGACAGACAATCAAGATCAATGTAAAATAAAACAGGGGGAAAAAAAATGTATATATATATATATATATATATTTTTGTCCATCCCATTTATTATCTTCGCCCTTCCTTTCTCTCTCCTTCCTGGACGTAACTCAGATCCGGGGTCACAAAGTAGGCTCTTCTCCCTCCCCCCCCACTACGGTTCTTGCCTTGCATTTTTATCGCGAGAAGGTTTCAGCACTTTCTTCCCTCGTCGACTTGCGTCGGATTCCGCCTACCCACGCCACGAAGGCGCTCTCAGCAATATATATATATATATATACGTGATACACAGAGGAAGACTGCTGTTGATGAGAACGGAAGCAAAGGAAATGTAACCGAAGCACAACTAAAGCGCCCTCCAGGCGGCCGAGGCAGTATTTGTACCGGTAGTACAGACTAGAAGGTTCTCGTGATGCCTGTCTGGTACCTTGCTACCACCCCGTGTCGGCCGTTTCCTTCCTCCATGATGCCTGTCTGGCACCTTGCTACCACCGTTCGTTGCTCCCTCCCCATACCCATGTTGTGGGTGTGCTTTTTGGTTAAAACACTGATCGATGAATATACGAGTACGAGTAGCGTACCGCATCAGAGTCAACATTAGTCGACAGGATACATACGATACAATTGAGCAGTTGTTTGGGCGAGGATCTGCTCGGCCAGCCACCTCTCTCTGCAAATATTGGGCGCAAAAAGTTCTCTACCCCACTCTGTTGCAGAGGTATGGACCGCACTCCTGTTAAGGGATGGCTCACCTATATTCCAACCACTACTGCTGTAACGTAAACTTCACAAACAGGAAATGCCTTAATGTAACTGCTCCCCTCCCGTGGCCCCCCTACCCTACCCTTCCCTTCCCTACCCCGCCTCCCTTCAGTTTCACGACGGACTCGGCTTCCTGGTGAGTCACTCGCTCATCACCAACACCTTCGAGTACAGCCTGCAGCTCGTGAACCCCAAGCTGACCGTCCCGTACTGGGACTTCACGATGGAGCCCACCGCCGCAACGGAGCTGGAGTACGACCCTAGGCAGCCGAACACCAGGACGGAGCTGTTGAGCGCCGAGTGGTTTGGATCCTCCGACGTCGAAAATGACGGCATGGTGAGCGAGAAAAAGGGCTTTATTGTGGTCGCAAAATCTTAAATCATGCGCTGCTGTAACAAGTGGTAGCGATATATATACGGGGGTATGTAGCGCTTTGCTGGATATACATATATATATATATATATTGTGTGGCAGAATATCACTGCAGTCTACACCTCAAAGGAAGAGTACTACAGCAGTAGTACGTACTGCTCTACTGAAGGTCACACACAGCAGCTTGCACAAAATGAGTTTTAGACGAAATCGTCGACCTCACGCACAGCTTTTTTTTTTAGTTTTTTGTTTGTAAACAGGAGGATTTGCGAAGTTCATACTGCCGTGATTCGAAGACGTGTTACGAAAGAAACGCTGTGCGTTTTTAGTTTATTTCTTGTTTTTGCTTGCAAATGAGTAGTATCACTGGGCTGCGAAAACACACTCGCCAATCCCCACCATGCCCCGGACTACTGGTCGCTCGTTATTTGCCTTCTATAGCACGGTATATGGAGGCGGTATCAACGGGTTTACGGTTGGACGTGGCAGCAACGCTACGAGTACGTATTGTACAACAGTTCGTAAATGCGGTTGCATCCGGGAGAGTTGCTTTCGGACGTTACTCGGCTGCTGCGGTTCGAGCATTTAAAGAGACCGATCCACCTACAGACCGTCCCCCCGTACAGACCTCCCTACCTACCTCCCTCCCTCCCTCCCTCCCTCCCTCCCCCCTTTACCTGTTTACTCCCTATGATACCCGATCGATCAATTTCCTCTAATGTTACCCGGCGATCTACCTACTTACTATTTTCCCGTCCACCGATACCGACCCCGCCTGCTCACGCCACCCACAACTCGGAAACCCCTGTACGTGCGTCGTCGATGAAAAGGTCAAGGACAGCCGGTGGGGGTACATGCAAATCCCCAAGGACAAGATGACCAATCCGGGCCTGATCGAGACGGACATCTACGGCAAGCTTCGTTCTCCCTGGACCACCAACGACAGATCGTGAGTAGTACGCCTGGCGAGGTTGTTTAGAGTAAAGCACTCTCCGATCATCCCAGCGACGTTGAAGTAGGGATTTTTCAATGGGGGGGGGTTGGGGCCGGGAAGGGGGTATCACCGTGTGCTGGGGTGTGTGCTCCTTTGACAGATATGAACTCGCGCGAAACAAGGTTGTCGTCGGGACGATAAGGGGATATTCGTATGTAAGCTTCTGGGGTTTCAGGTACGGCAATAGAGTGACCCGATTCCACAGGTCTATTTTTCGGTGCTCGCTTATGTTTGCCTCTTCTCCACGCACCCCCGCCTAGCCCCCGACCCCCATGTTCTCGTCTCATGCTCGCGAGTGCAAAGATGATCACCACCACAGTTTTACGAGCAGTAGTACTGGCATTTTTACTTTTTAGTAGTACTCGTACGTATAGGGGCGTTGATATACATCAGTTACTCGTCCGCATTATATTTGTAGTTTTGATAAAATAGATGAATAATAAATTGGTAAAATAGGCTTACAAGTATATATGAATAACAACACCGTTGTTTCATTTGTGTTCTCACGTGTGCGCACGCACGCGCGATCCTGCCGCTGTACCGTACAAAAAATACAGGTTCTTGTCTCGGGGGCTGGGCGAGAACTGCCAAGTCAGCGTCGACGAATACTTGGAGTGGCCCAGCTGCCAGATCCACTACGACCTCACGACCACCAACCACGACTTCTACTCCTGGGTGTGGGACAGCATGGGCGACGCGCACGGGCCGATCCACCTCTGGCTGGGAGGCGTGATGGACTGCGAGAGCACGTACAACAACATCGGCAGGCTCGTGGGAGACGACTTGGCCAAAACCCTTTCTTTCTTGGGGGTCGGACACCGCAGGTCAGCGTTCTGCGAAGGCCTATGGAGCTGTGAAGGACCCAAGGTTACAGTGGACGTCAAGCCCGAAGAGGTCAGTCAGTGCTGAAGAGGAATACGAGAGAAGGATGGGTGAGGGGTGTCTTTAGCCACCATGGTTGTAGCGCGGTGAGGGTTTTTTGCTACCACCATGGCTATAGGCTTGTGGGCGTTGGCCCGGACGGGACGGCGAAGTAATTCAACTCCCTGTAGTGCCTATGCCACAAAGGCAGCAAGTAACTATAGCCAGAATCAGCGAACTCCCGGCCCTATTATTAACGTTGGTTCAGAGCCATTCGACTTCCAGCTATTTTGATAAAATGCGGTATAAAACCTGAAGCCCAACCACACAACTCTACGTCTGCCGACATGTCCTTCATTGGAATCATGGCTCATATTATTGTGTGTTCCAGAGGGACAAGCGCTACACCGACCACATTTGTAGACACGAGCCTGTGGGAGGTTTGCGCAGGTCAAGACACTACTTATTGCCCCCAGACAACCCTTAGCGACAGTTTCCCTGATACGCTCTGGATGGCGGGCGCGAGCGAGCGAGTGGGCAGCACTAACACTCAGAAACACCCTCCCCCACCCACCCACCCACCCACCCACCCACCCTCCCTCCCCTCGCGGCGGCCGTGTTCTTCTATGCGTCGCTATTCTGCTGCTTTCCACACGCACCTTCGGTGATGTGCGGAATTTATTCAACGCAGCTCCTGGCAGACGGCACCTGCGGCTGCCATGGCTACGACCTAACGCAGGGAGACGACTGGAAGCTCATCATCGGCGACTTCGCTTACCTCGAGTTTTACATCGGAGAGTTCAGCGAAGACATCCAGCGCCAGGTGGTCCAGAGCCTTTGCAACGGGGTGATCGCCTTGGGCGACATGGATCAGGTGGGGCGGGTCTACATTTTTTTTTTTTTCATTTTGCCATCCGCCAATATTGTGCGACGTTAGTATATATAGGGTAAATCGCGAAAACATATACCAGGGGGTACGTACCAAGAAACAAAATGTTCTTGGTTTTTGGTGGAACGCCGATTGATCCGTAGACTCTCGACAGGTCGGCCAGACATGATTTGTCGACCAATCGGAGCGAAGACAAGCTAGGGTCGCTCCCAACCCCACTCCGGCTGTTGAGGGGGGGCAGTGTAGCCGGCGATACAACTTATGGTGAATCTAGCGAACGGCTCGAGTTTTGACCGACCGACCAAAGCAACCAACCGCGTTGCCGTCCTCTGCCCTCTACCCCGCCGCGCGCCTTGTCCCGCTCTATTCCTCGTCCCCTCCTCGTCCGTTGATCAGTCGAGCTCGTCGTTCGACCCGATGTTCTGGGGGGTGCACCCCACGATGGAGCGCCTGTGGCAGTTCGCGGTGCTGACGGAACAAGTGACGAGTTTCACCTGGGCCGACAGCGACGTTAACGTCACCCTCGACGACGGTACGAGTTACACCGAGTACATCAGCAACTACTACGACACGTGTTTCGGCCACCTCGGCAGCGACGTCTTCCCCTTCGGCCTGATGGACAAGGACATCGACGGCTTCGAGGTCAAGACGGGCATCCGCAGCAACCCCGTCAAGGGCAACCATCTCACCAACCGCGAGGTGATCGAGGAGCTCAAACCTGGACGCAACTCCCTTAACTACATCTACGACACGTTCAAGTGGGACCACTGCGGGCCGGAGGGGTACGACTTCGACGACGCCTGGGGCGAGAACACTCCCTCGGCCCGGAAGGAATTTTTCGAGACGCAAGGGCCTAGGTTGGCGGTGTACACGAGCTTCAAAAGGAAGATGGCGGAGCGCATTGGATTGGCGAAAGAGGGACACTACAACAGGGGTAGGGAAGCATCAAGCGGATAAGACCGTGATGTGCATTTCTACCGGCCGGAAATATACGTGCACGGCGCGGCAAGTCGTCGTCTGCGCCTGTGCGTGCACACGTTGCGGTCGCCCGGTTGTCTCGTAGGTACCCTCGAAACTACTGACGCGGACTTTATCGCTGTATGGGTTCGAGGCCCCGTTTGGATACGGCAATTCTCGACAAAATATATCCCAACTGCCGAGAGTGCCGACTTCATTGCGTGGGTATATGCACAATTCTGCGAGAGAGAGTCGACGGAGGGAGAAAGTGCCCAACCCTACTCGCGATCGTAACTCGAGTCGTGCGCACCTTAGTAAGGAGGGGTGATAACAGCCTCTTCTGTAGTTCTGTGCCCCCCAGATTTGAGTTCCGACCAGAGAGGGGGCAGGAGCAATAAGCTCGAGATTAAAAAATATGGAATAAAAAACAATTTGAAGCGCGCCAGGGGCAAGCGATGTTGTTGAGAGTAACCTTCGGTTTTGACGGTGGATGATTTTATTCTTTGATTGTGCGTATAATATACATATATATATACCTGGCAGTGGGTTCAGGTTTTTCTTTGCATGGTGAATGGTTCTTTTTGCTGTTTTTTTTTTTTTTTGGCTTTTTTATGTTTATTTTTCTGCTACTATAGTACTTCGTACATGTTTTCCTGTGTTGTCGCGGGTGGCGACTCTCCGCAGACCTGGCGGTTCGACCACTCGCCACCACCCTCGACACCGCGGAATTTTCTTTCATAGTTTAATTTTGTTTCTGCTCTCTGCAGGCTTGCACATCCATTCGCAGTCTATTATGGGTGGCCGAATACTTTTAGCGTATACGTGTGGATGGAATTGGGGTGACAGGTACGAAATAAGTCACACGCACGAGTGGCTGACCCATAATGACCTCCAGAGGATGCGCCTAACGCAGAGTCGTTCGTCGGACGATGCAGGAGAAGGGTGTTGCTTGCTGGAAAGAAACTCTTCGCGGCAGGAAACGCTTAGATTGATGACTTGTGAGATGATCAGACTACGGTAAATCCTAGATGCGGGCAGCGCGAGGAGGTGTACACACACTGTCCAGTTCCTCTTGTGTTCTATCACCTCTCGCAGCTCGTAGACTCGAAATATCGCTGAAGGCTCCTTCCGGGTTTTCCGGTTTCAGGATGCCGTGTGAGTGCTTACACCGCAAGGGCTGTAGGTGATCTGCGCCCGACTACCTATTTGTTGCATTGAGCCTCCAACTACGTAGTGAACCTCAACACGAGTATATTACGGCCGTTAAAATCGAAGCGTTTTTTGTCCTAATTTTCCTTTTTTTGCATGTTTTGTTTTCGCGCAATTTGATTTTATTTCCATATTTTCCTGATGTCCCCCCCCCCATGCTTTGGAAATGAGCTTTCCTGATATTTTGCCATCGTCCTGTTTTTCCCAGGAAACAAGTACTAGTAGTGGTAAGCATGAAAGATAAAACTCTTGCGATAACAACGGCCAATAGTAGGCCCCGTGGATTGAATTTTTCGTTGGCTCATCTTTCGTTGTTGACGTTCTACTCTTCCCTCGAGGTGGTTGCGATGAGCACAATACGAGCACAACCACCTCGAGAAATGTGTAAGCTTAGCACGTCCCCTGGATGGAATTAGTCATAGTCCGTATTCGTTCGACTTTTTTTTACAAACACGCCCTTCATGTGGTATGGCAATATCCTGGGATTGAGGCAGGACACCTGAAGATCGACAATAACTCCTAGGAGTTACCACTTGCTCTGCTCGAGAATGGCGGCCTGTAACCCAGAGCGCACCACGGGAGCAGGCACGAGATTACGAGTTACCTTTCGATCAACTGGGTGGGACGCTGCAGTTATTAGTAGGACGTAGGAGAGTCTTGTTGGTTTCCGAAGTATTGCGCAATGTCACGCGAAAGGAGCATGTGGCAAGTGTGACTTTATATTCATGTTTGTTTGTGTTTTTCGCTGCACTGCTGTGGTTCCTGAAGGAAGTTTGAGAATGGTTTATTGTTTCCCTGTCCACCATAGCTCGTAAAGGCATCCGGCAGTACCAGTACAGTATATGTGGAGGTCAATACTGCTGGTGGTAACTATTGTTGAGATTTGATACGCGAGTACCGTGCCATGCTCAGTTATGTTTGTTTTGTTTTGATGCGCGATTACTGCGAACGTCAGAGTTGACTCTGGCAGTGCCCAGTATGCTACGAGTACCAGTACTCTGGGGTACCCAGTATATTGTAAGGATCGATGCTCTGCTGGGACACTGTTCACCGAACGAATCGAATTGAAGGCCTTGAGGCGTCGGTTTTATTGTGTCGCGTCGCGTTGTGTTGTTGTCGCGTTAGAAGCGCCCCCCCCCATTGATTGGCAAACAACTCGATAGAAGGTCGTCCGGTCTACCAAGAGTACGGAAATGTGTATCCCCTCTCAGCCATGTGGTAAAACACGTGCGTAGTAAGCACCCCCGCTATGAGGCCTCGGAAATGTCGTGCAGGTGTGTAATCGTCGAGAGCTACGTATCCGAAGTATGTTTCAACTCGGGTCAACCCGCCGAGGTATACGAGATGCCAGGAAAAAAGCGAAAATTACCTTTCCTCGTTTCGGCTGAAAGCACAACATATAATACGTAAACCACACAAGGGCTATTATTATATTACTCGTACATCGATCCGGCAGCGTCCGCGATGCCGAGGTACCTACTACCGCTGTAGCGAGTGTTTTTGTCCTCCTTGCTGCCGAGGTGCTTCTTATCTCTGAAATGGGAGGGTGGGGCGGCAGAAAAAGGGGGCACAAATTCCTGGCTTGGCTGACCAAACCAGCGACTACCCGCACGTGTGCTCACACTTGCAGCAGGAACCTCGGGCTTGCTTACGCTCGACGCGGGGATGCTGACCTGCACGTGATGCCTTTCTCGAAAGGAATAGCCACCTGCAGGTCCATAGATGTCAGGAGACAGGACTTTCAACCCTTGACAGACAGCAGATTTGCCTTGACATGCCGTGACTGACACCAAAGTACTAGGTTTTAGTGTGGAACACTTCGGCCCTACACCCTTGACAGCGCATGTTTTGCCTTGCTTGACACGTCTCCCGATATATTTGTGCAGGTCCCTCAAATAGCCAAAGCCACCCATACTCTATCCCAGTCCCCGATAAAAACAAGCCTCATTCTCTCTATCAATAAACCCTGTTTTGTTCGTTTCTCTGGTAGCGGAGGCCGTCACGTCGTCTACGTACAAATATATAATTTTGCTCTGTGCCGGTCGACGCTTGTTCGGGTGCGGAGTGGGCAGCTCTCGCCGATGTAACAACCGCAGCGGCACATTTCAGCAGTATGTAGCGGCCGCCTCAATCTCAAGTGGTGTTTTGGCTGCTGTTGTCACCGTCGTTGTTCGCCCCGTCTGGGTTGCTTATTTTGCTCTTTGTAAGTTCAAGTATATATCACGATGCAAGAGCTCGACTCTCGGAGGTTTGAAAGTCGGTTTTGTGCGTACTACTCCGTATAGGCTCTGGGCCGGAACGAGCTATCTTGAGTTGAGGTCCACCTCTCGATTCGCTGTTTGCTAGATGTGCCCCACTGGTTGATCTCTCAATGGTTGGAAAAACACTGGCGTTCTGCAGCACCCGAGAGGGGGATTAGGCCCCATCCCCGATTCATATACGCTTCCTCCATGCATTTACAACTCCGACAAACCGCCCCACACGATGTGAAAACCCCTACCCAGCTTGCTCATATCACTGATTGGTTTAAGCTCGTGGAGACAGCACCACCGTCATCGCCGTATCACAACGTTATGTATTACGGTATAAAATATACTAATGTATATACAGGCAGTATATCATATCATAAGAGCAGGTTTACTGTTGGTATTCGAAAATATAAGTTATCCTGGTAATAGCAGTAGTGCTTGTTCTTCTTTTGTACGAACAAGTGCCAGTGAGTAACACGAGTCATCCCACGGTAGGGGCGCAGCAGGATTTTATGAGCTCCTCACATGAGGAGCTCAATATCACACCCAAAACATGACTTCGGAAACATTCGCTCGCGCAACCCGACCAAACCTTCCAATGCGGTAGTCCGAAAACAAAAATACCAGTAAAATAATAATAGTATCCGGTGGTTACTCGCGTGAAGAGCACAACCGATCAGAAAATGTTGAGCCTAAAAGTGGTACCCCTACCGTGGGATTACGCACACCGGCAGCTTGAAGTAGGTCCAAGAGGGGAGAAGGCAAGATAACCAGATGACAACGATACTCCTCCAGTTCTACGAATCCTTCTCCCTCTATATTCCCCCCTGGAGGTGATTCCTCTCATGAAACGGCTCCGCACCTACGTCGAGGCCCATTTTGTGCGTGTGGACATTCTTTCGTTGGTCAGTCGGCTGTCGTGACCTCCGATCGAAGTAAATGGATGCGCGATAGCGGTGCGATTAACCATATTATGGCCGGATACTCTAAGCATCTGCCCAACTGAGGGGCTCCCTCTAAGGGACAATAATAAGTGATCGGCTATGGCAGGGCCTTGGAGAATTATCTACGCAGGGAGCTTGAACTTGAAGCCGCACGGTGGCACAGATGTATCCGTATATTTGACTCTCGAGCACGCGTGGTTGAGGGTCTTGCAACCGGCCTATTATCACTCCATACAGTGCCAGCCAAGCATCCCACCACATTATAACGCGATTGGATTTCGCATTTTCGGAGGAAATGTCACGTTCCCCCGTGGAGACACAGACTCGAGTTTACGGGCTTCAAGACTTCGCCCCCTCACACCCAGTAAACCTGGCTGCGGTTACACTCCGCAACCCCGTAACCTCCCCTCCACCCCGTTGGCGGCTCCTGAGCAAAACCGCTGGGGGACAATAGGAGGATTGTTTCCCGCCTCCACATACAGGAACATTGGCCAACGATTTGCAACGTCAAGGGTAAGCTCCCCCTCACACCCACTGCAAGACAGCTTACAGATCCTACGGTACCGCCCCCCGCCCCCGGTCCCCTCGATGTTTAAAAAACCGAGATGCTGCAGTACTGACCCTTGGAAAGCAGAACCTGTGGTTTTGGTTAAGGGCCGTGTCGCAGAGGTAAATAGCAACGCCTGCCACGTCACACACGCTCACGCTAAATGGTATTTGTGTAAGGCAACGGCACGGGAGCATGGACTCCGCCTCACCGGTCAGCTCGTCCCCTGCACGGGATTTTCGATGGCGAAGGGGATCAGAGCCGTGGTGCCGAAGTCGACGTCCTCGCGGGCGAACCTTCCAGGGGAACTGGTACACATCCAACTCGCCGGGCCGTACCAAGCTTCCGTCGGCGTGTCGGAGTATGTGATCATGTTTACGGACAGCGCCTCCAGGTTAATCCGACCGCACGACCTCAAGAGGAAGCCGGACCTGCCGCTAATGGTAGAGCGCTACATTGCTGGCCTGGGACAACTGAGCGCATTCCGCGCAGATGACGGATTCGCCGGTAAAGCGTACGTGAAGATTTACGGCGGCCGCGGCATTCGCTGTAAAAGTCCGGCGCCGGCGACTCCCAAACATAAGGCTCCTGTCGAGATCAGCGTCTGGAGGCGGCCAAGGCTGGTCACCTTCATGGAAGTTTCCCGAATATTTTTCCAGGCGTCAAGCTCAAGGCGGTTGAGAATATCCACCCCGCCATTGGTTGTCGCCTGTGGCTAGAGGCTGTCGGTTGGGGAGCGGAACACATGAATCGCTAGGGGACCACGGCGAACGCCGGTTCTATATCGCGCCATGAAGATTACCACGGTCCTCCGCCATACTTGAAAACACCTCTGTTTCTTCAGCCCAGGTGCATGCGACTGATGCATGACAAGACGTCCCAGCCGCAGGCAGTGGCGATGCCATTTGCTTAATGGCGGTCACAACCGTCCATCTGACTGCTTCAAGGCGTTTAAGGCGTCCACGCGTGCGATATCTCCGCGCGACGTGACGTAGGCGCCCCCTCGCGGACTCGCTGGTGATGCCGCCGCAGCCAGTAGGGGCGATCTCGACTCCGTTCCCTGCTGCTGCGCCGACCGCACGGGCACTACTAGCTAAGTGGTACAAACGTGCTGACGTGTGCCGCCGCGTTAACGGATGTTGCATCGTCCCGTACCGCGCCGACGCCGTCACCTCTACCACCTAGTTTGGTCTCCGCTGCCATAGTCGCAGCGGCTTTTACCATCTGTTGGGTCTCCGGCGCCATCGCCGCCGCCTGCTAAGCATGTTCCTGCCGCACCGCCGCCTCAAGGGTCGCCGATACCATAACTGTCCGGTTGGTGAGGGTGCCGAGGCGCACGGGAGGCGGGAGCAGGGAAATTCGCGAGGAAAATGGTATGCAGCCGAGTGAGTTGGGGTAGGCTCTCTCCGTAACCACCCTGGGTGCTCGCCGACGACGGACCGCACTGCGTCCGTTGTTCATAGTTTCCCAGTTTGGATGTGCTGATCGTCCCGCAGTCTGATGGCACCATATAAAATCGTTGCATGAGCGGACACAACGAGAGAGAGCGAGGGCCTCGTGAAACGCAAATGAATACGCCTGCGAAGGTATATACAACCCTCTACGACATGTACCTGTGTCATGAGAGGACCTCGATGCTCTCATATGCCACGTTAAAATATTCGTGGTCACGCCTGCGAAGGTGTATGCAATCCTTTACGACATGTAACTGTCATATGCTGGAACGATCCAAACGAACAATCGTGGCAATGATGGCGGACCATGAGAACATAGAAACCACCCCCCGCAACAATCGGCCGCCCCACGACCCACTCAACCTGTCTGACTACCAAGCGAGTGACTTCCCGACGACCACGAGTTATGCCGGTCCTACAGGCTCGGCGAAAGCCCTGATCTGGTGCGACTCGATGTCGAGGAAGATCCGCGGTCTCCTGGATGCGCATACCTTCGAGATGGTGTTGGAATATCTATCAATCGGTGGATAACGTTATCGAATCGAAGGGGGGTGTTTGGCTTGAAGAAGAGAGCGAGCTTGAACCCGTACTCAAGCTGAAAGCGAGGCTGGTGGCGCGTGGATTAAAACAGCGTTAACGTGCTGATTTTGACGAGACCTTAGCCCCCACGGCCGCCCTCTCTGGTGTATAGCTGTGTGCGTTTGTTGACTGCGCTTGCGTGTGGTGTTGGGAATTTCATTTGTAAAGTGTTTGATACACAGCAGACAGACGTTGTTGTCGTGCGAATGCCGCAGGGCTCTGGGAGTAAATTATGAAGTGCAGTAGTGCGATTGAAATACTACAGTAGTAGTCACTATAGCGTTAAGCAGGCATCGAAATGGTGGCAAACTCACGTGTCCGTTTCTCTGACGAAACTGTGTTCCTAGCAGTGCCTCGCGGATGCCTGTGTTTTTTTCGTTTGGTGGAAACCGGATACTGTTAGTACGGCCAGTATTTTACGTACCAGGTGCGGGAATCAAGAGTAGGTGCGATCATGTCTGCGAAGATTCGGGCCAGATACAACCTGTGGATAATCTTAGCGAGCTGCGTTGGTACGATGGTCGTCAATGGTCCAGGGACCGGCTGGACGGCTTGCTGAAGATTTCGCCGATTCGTCAGTGGAAACGTTGTGTGTAGTTGTCTACAAAGATGCGTGCTACGATAGAGATAGCACTTTTCGGGCGAATTTATTTCTGAATGATCGAGCTCCTTAACCCAAATTCGTCGGACTTTTGCCATTATTGTCATTATTGCCATTATTGTCATTATTGTCATTATTGCCATTATTGCCATTATTGTCATTATTGTCATTATTGTCATTATTGTCATTATTGTCATTATTGTCATTATTGTCATGATTGTCATTATTCCTTATTTTGTTGCAGTATTGTTCCTTGTTTGCTTCGGCCATGGGACTTTCAATCGGATAGCACTTTTACCTTCCTCCCTTAATGATCACTTTGGGGGTGAGGTGGAGAGCTCTTTAAGTAACCACCCTTAGAAGGCAAAAACACGGTGCACCTCTATCGCAGCATGCGTCACAAGAGCATTCTAGTGCGTGCTGGGATGAAGCTGAAGGTGTTCAGCCAGGATGACGTTGACCTCGCCTAGTTGCGTACGACTTGCCACGCCCCAGAGGCGCGACCACGATGACAGCGATCGCGACTGCGTGGGAGACGTTCGGGCTTACCGTCCCGGGGGTCAAGATGGAGACCATAGATAGGCCTGAAAAACGAAATATGGGGTACAAACGTGTCGTTCAACATCGTCACTCCAGCCGTCCATGTGAAAAGATCGATCGACTACCCAGTCCAGGGCTGGTAAATCCTTGTAGCACTCTCCCCCTCTCTGGACGGCCGGATATTTGGGACATACCGGCACCGTACACGGCCGTACTTTGGTCTATACCCGCCTCGTTTCAATACCTGCGGGGAACCAGGGAGATCATTTGTTTGCGGGCGCCCTCGCAGGCGTTTCTATAAATGAAGCGTTGGACGCGGCATTCGAACCCGTGTCCTCGACGACGTCAAATATAAAGGTGCTACCAGCTCAACTATAGGGGTAAAAGGTCGATCGATTGCCCAACCCAGGTCAATCCTTATATCAGACAGGTAAATGCACGGAGGCGTTTACCTCCGGGGACCGCTCGTCATTAGTTTTTGTTTTCATGCCTATCAAACCTCAACCGGAAACCCGCTTGGATCCACAGTTATTATGCTCAGAGAACCGCCGCATCCTCCACACGAACGTTTGAGGTTGTGTATTTCGGTGGGGCTATCAGCGCGAACAGGGATCTCAGTGCCGAGGTGACGTGTCCACAACAGGGTTAATGGGCGTGCTTCGGGCGTGCGTTGCGCGTGCGCCTGCGGTTGAAGGTACGACTGCTGAAAGTTGGGGTACTCGAGAGACAATGTTGTACGGAAGCGTCACGTGGAGCCCGAAACCAGCTGACCTCTTCAGACTATGGAGGGTCGATCACAGCATCTTCTTTTGATGCCTCGGCTGGCGGAAACGGAAGCACGAAGACCAAACCCTACAAAACGCCCGCACGCTTGATAGGACGCACTCCAAGCGAATTTCAGGCGACGGTGTGCAGATGAAGGATAGCTTTCGCTGGTTCCGTCGCACGCATGGGAGAGGAGCGCCTGCCGAGGAAGGTGATGTTTGGGGGGGGGGGGGGGGGTAAGGGCTGCTCTTTTTGACGGGAGAAGGACTTGGCGGGGCGCCTCGAGGAGGACCTCGATAATTTCGGAATCAGGTTCGAAGGTCGGAACAAGGAAAACAAAAAGACCGACAGGTGGTTTTCACGGATCGGGGACAGGGCGGAGGATTACGTGCGGAAATGACATGACGCGGAGAGGAAATATGTGGCAAAGCGGCACGCGACGGCATCCGCTGCAACTTCGAAACGGACCGTTCACACTACTAACCTGCCCACGGAGGGAGGGGGGCGGTGGCAGGCACGGGGGCGTTGCCCACGGAGGGAGGGGGGCGGTGGCAGACACGGGGGCGTGGGGCGCGGGGGGTGTACTCGAAATTTAACTCATGCATGGCCATAATAGTCGTATGACCATGAACCCGCGCATCCCTACAATTCCGAGACAGAGCATGTCGGGTTATCACCGACCAGGCAGATATTGCTAGCACCAAGCGCGTAGCGCCGTGAGGTTTTCGGCGAGTCGCACAACGGGTGAGCTGCATCCCGGCAAGAACCGGTTGTGAGGCGGACTTGCATATGGATGATAGCTTCAATGAGAGGGGGGGGGGGGGAGGGGGCGTCTGCACAAATACTGACCACTGGGGATGGCCATCATCGTCCGGATGCGTGCCGTCCCAGCATATTCCGATGTAAAAGATTGCTGCTGTAAAACGAAGAAAAACAAGAAAAACTAAGATTCAAAAAGTATAAAGCAAGTTAAATCACATCGTACCGGAGAAACAGCAACACCAGCCGGATAAGAAGAGGTATCATATGATTCACTTTGTTTTTTTTTTGTCCGTCCCTTTATTGTCTTCGCCCTTTCTTCTCTCTCCTTCTTATATATTATTAGTCGTAACTCAGATCCGGGGTCACAAGGTCACATAGTAGGCTCTTCTCCCTCCTCCCCCACCTAGTGGGCGATGACAAAAAAAAATGGTTGTCATTACCCATAGGTCGCCCCCCGGTAGAGTAGTGGTCAGCTTCAAAGGCTACTATCATTGGTACCCAAGTTCGAATCCCACCGTGGTGAGAGATTTTGACGTTATTAGAAAAAATAAAAAGGAACCAATTGCTGAGAGCGCCTTCGTGGCGTGGGTAGGCGGAATCCGACGCAA
Source organism: Saccharina japonica (assembly GCA_008828725.1). Classification (NCBI taxonomy): domain Eukaryota; class Phaeophyceae; order Laminariales; family Laminariaceae; genus Saccharina; species Saccharina japonica. The sequence goes on from MEHQ01000774.1 coordinate 46,950, forward strand.
GTCGACGAGGGAAGAAAGTGCTGGAATAGTCTCGCGATAAAAGTGCAAGGCAAGAACCGTAGTGGGGGGGTAGGGAGAAGAGCCTACTTTGTGACCCCGGATCTGAGTGACGACTATTAATATATAAGAAGGAGAGAGAAAGAAGGGCGAAGATAATAAATGGGATGGACAAGAAAAAAGATGTCCCCCACTACGTACGGGTCTTCGTTTGCATTTTTATCACGAGAAGGTTTCAGCAATTATTTCTTCCCACGTCGACTTGCGTCGGATTCCGCCTGCCCACGCCACGAAGGCGCTCTCAGCAATCGGTCCCTTTTTACTTTTTTCAAATAAATTCAAAATCTCCAACCACAACAGCAGTGGGATTTGAACTCGGGTGGCGGACAACCAAAGACTTGGCCGAAATGCCTTGCTGAAGACCTCTCAAGGTGTTTCGAGCCACCAAGGGGTCCACGGCACAGGTCCCGTTGGTGTTTGGAGTAAAGACCGCAGTGTAGACCGTTGCAGCAACTAAGGGGGGCAAGTGGTACAGGAGGGTCCTCGAAGCAGCTGAACAGTTCATGGTTCGGTGGCACAAGGACGAGGCGGAACTGAGTAGACATCGCCACGCATCCGTTGCCGGTGATGCACAAGGAAATGGGAGGGGGGGGGCAGCAGTCGTAAGGAAACCGCGGTTGATGAGAGCAGGAAGGAGACAGCCGACAGGGTGGCAAGGTACCAGGCTGACTAGTAAGTCCCGTCTAGACTACCCGTACTGCGCACCTCTGTAGCTGCTTCGTACGTGGCCCTGTTGAGTTTTTTCGTTTCGTTTTTCGTTTCATTGTTACTCCCGTTCTTATCCCTGTGATGAGGAAGAAGTACTACTCGGCTTGGTGGATGGCGAGCTCCGTGCTTTCCCTTGGTTATTTCTGGTGGTCTTTCTTTCTCTTTTATTTTTCTTTTATTTGCTTGGTATATTGCATGTCGCAGCTTCTTCATGGGTGACGCCCAAGGGAATGGAGACAGAGGGGGGGGGCGGTTTGTAGGGAAACAGGCGGCGGACGAAAGCAAGAAGGAGACGGCAGACAGGGTAGCAAGGTACCAGACCGACTAGCTAGTAGAGCCTGTCCGTACTACGGGTATAAACCTGCCTCGGCTGCCTGGAAGGTGCTTCGGGGTGCTCCGGTTGCCTGTCCTTTCCTGTCGTTCTTAGTCTTGCTCTGTTTGAGTTGTTTTTAATTCCATTTCATTTCGTTTGATTTAATTTGATTTTTTGTCTGTCGAATCTCCTCTGGGAGAAGAAGCACGACACGTTCTTTCTTTTTGCCATGTTTTGTTTGGTTGTTTGATTGTTTGTTGATTTGCTTCAGCATGTTGTTTTTTTTTTTTTTTTTCCTTTTCACTTTTTTCTCTTTTTTCTTCTTTTTTTCTTTCTTCCTCTTTCATGCGCCTGGATTGCCAGCAGGGTAGGTATTGCCTGTCGTATATGGCATTGCATTTTTTTTTTTTAATTTTTTTTTTATCCTCCAGCGGATGGGTCAAAATAAAGCTTACGCCCTCCACACTTCCACGTCTCACTTCGTGTCGTGTGTCGATTCACTCCATGCCCCCTCGGAAGTATCAGCCCTTGCTGCCTACTACTCCGGAGACTTGAGCATCTTGACCCGACCTGACCCCCGAAGGGGCCCGGTGCGGTGGGGATAGCCACCCGAAGAGTAAACTCTCCGGGTGGTGTGGAACTTGCCGCAGCTCATCCACTAACAAAAACCCAGGCCAAGAAGCCTTCCCGCCAGACTCGGATCATTTACGACCCACCCTACCCGTTTGGGCGTTGGTCCTCGGATTGTCTGGTCTGCTTACTGCGCTGAGCGTAGTAGCTCTTTTTTTTTTTTTTTTTTTTTTGTCCATCCCATTCATTATCTTCGCCCTTCCTTTCTCTCTCCTCCCTGGTCGTAACTCAGATCCGGGGTCACAAAGTAGGCTCCTCTCCCTCCTCCCCCACTACGGTTCTTGCCTTGCATTTTTATCGCGAGAAGACTTCAGCCTTTCCTTCCCTCGTCGACTCGCATCGAATTGTGCCTACCCACGCTACTATTAATTGGCGCTCTCAGCAGTTGATTCCGTTTTTTATTTATTTTTGCAAATAAACTCAAAAGTCCGACCCACGTGAGATTCGAACTCCAGACATCAACGTTCAGAAGCGTTCGAGGTTACCTCTAGACCATCGGGGCGACCGACACTCTTTTTTTTTGTTTTTGTTTTTTTTTGTTTTTTTTTCCATCCCATTCATTATCTTCGCACTTCCGTCTTTCTCCCTCCCTAGTCGTAACTCAGATCCGGGGTCACAAAGTAGGCTCCTCTCCCTCCTCCCCCACTACGGTTCTTGCCTTGGTTTTTTTATCGCGCAGAGGGTTCAGCCTTCCCAACGCTCGTCGATTTTCATCGAATTTTGCTAACTCACGTTCTCGCGCTTTCAGCTAGTCAAGATTTTTTGCGAGAAAAAGTCCTTACGGGCATGCACACGGGGGGGCTCGAACTCGTGACCTTGACGCTAACAAGTTTCGTGGTTACCTGCTAGCCCACCGGGGCGACCGGCAACTCTGTGTCGTAGTTTTGTGACCACCGAACTGGTACCTTTTTAGGATGAAGAATCGGCACGGACACTGGGTGTGCTGGATGTCGATGAGTAGAAAGGAAGGTCCCATTCAGAACTGAAAAACGTATCCCACACTAATTCCAAGTGGTTTTGTCCCCAAATACGAGGGACCAGTTCTTAAGGGGCACTCACACCAATGATATTAATAGTAGTCTTTGAAGCTGACCACTCTACCGGGACGACCGGTATAAAGACAATAAAAAAAGCCTGAATCGTACGATATAACTGGTACGTATTGAACATGTAGTTTTCATTATCTGGGTCACTGTTTTGATCCGTACTGTATATCATACGTATCACGGTGTGCACGTTTTTACATGTGCTTACCTATACGTGTGATCATATACGACTAATATACGCATACTCGTATATACTTATAAACATAATTACATCGTATATAATATAAGAATATGGAGATTGGATACGTATGTTCCCGTAATGCTGGAAACTATACGTAATAAGATGTTGGTCAACATGTGTGTGTGTTCTTCACATTAAACCTTCCTTTCTACCCGTCGACATCCAGCACACCCAGTGTCCGTGCCGATTCTTCATCCTAAAAATGGATATAAACGGCGATGTTCATCAATCCCTGCACGACAAAAATAACGAAAGTTTTCAAGTCGTAGTGGTGGTATGAACTCTTTGATATCTTCGATACGTACGACAATGTACTGATGTAGGTATATACGTATCACGGCTTGCTTCTACTCTACTTACTGCTGTACAGGTATGTGCATTATTTAAATGTTCTTTATACGTGGTACTTGCAACTGAAGCAACAAATATACCGTGCACCACTGCAAACTGCAAACTCGCTTCTGTCTGTCCACAAATGAAGAAGCACGCACTATTTAATAGGGGTCAGAGGTCAGAGCGATCAAACACAGCAGCAACAAAGCAGGCTGCCAGCACGCAGCAGCAGCAGCAGCAGCAGCAGTAGCAGCAGCAGCAGCGGCGGCGGCTCTGCACTCTTTCACCCCGTAGTTTGTGGTGTGTGTGTGGTGTCTCGGTGCGCGCTGGGAGTGCTCAGCTGGATGACGGTGTGGGATCGCTTGACGCGAGCCGGAAGAAGCCGACCGGCGTCGGACCGTTATGCTTGTCGCTCGGGGGAGCGTGCACCGCTGAAGACGGCGCAGGGCGACGGCAACGACGACGGATACAGCGGAGAAGGCGGAGGAAGGGACGGACGGATGCATAGCGAAAGGCGCAGCAGCAATAGTGGTAGCAGCAGATATAACAGCAGCAGCAGTAGTAGCAGTAGTGGTACTGGTAGCAGTAGAGGTTACAGCATGGCTGGGGTGCGAGTGGCGGGAGCCGTCATGTTTGCCCTAGTCCTTACTGGGTTTGTCGGGATTTTCAGCTCGGTCAAGAACGTCGAGACGCCTGGTGGACCTGCTGCTGCTGCTGCTGCTGCTGCTGTTTCTTCTGCGGCTTCGATGCCAGCATCGGACGGGGGGAAAGCGGCGACCGTAGGCAACGGCGCGTCAGGTACGAAACAGGTTTTGAGTTTTTTTATTGCAAACTGCAGTAGGGTCTCTCTTTCGCGACGGGATGTGCCAGCCGATAATACAGCAGTGGTACCGGTACAACAACAATGCCTTTATACGAGCCTGATACAAAATTTAATTGCATTTTGCGCGTTTTGCGTGCCAAAAAAAGAGGCCACAGCCGGTCGCCCCAGTTTTTTTGTTTTTTTTGTTTTCGTATTTCTCGAATCTTTCAGTGCGTTTGGGTTGTTGATGACGTGCGTTTGTTTGATGTGCTCGGCGTATCCAGCATATCCAGTGCAGTGCCGTTTGCACGATTGACTACTGCTGTACAGAGTAGTAGCTGTACAGAGAGAGGGCTCTAATTTGTTGCCACCGTGGTTTTTCTTGTGTCGGGGTTCTCATGTTCTTATGTATGAGTGATCAACAATAGATGCTGCACGTTGTTGTCGGATGGCAAAAGGATAAACCAACGCTTTCTTTCGCTGTTGCCGGATTTACCAGATTTCCTCGATCTATCTGTGAATTTTGGATTAGGGTACTACTTCTGTACGAAATAAGAGCCGCGTGTTGTCAGATAGCCAATGGAACAGTAGTAAGGCGGAGTACAGGACAGCCTAACGAGAAACAGGCCACAGCAGTAAATAAGAAAGCCAGGCTGAGATTTAGAGGAAAATAAGAAAATTAGGAGTCGTTATTTTGAAACTACAGTAGTGTAGAAGGCCCCCTATCTCGAAGAAGAAACCCAGCCTGGACCAGGTTTCCGGTTTTTTATTGTTCTGCATCCTGTGCTGTACAGCCTACCTTTATTTTTTCTTCAACGCCCTTCCCTGAGAACGGCCGTTCCGAGCCTTACCAGCCTTACTGGGGTAAGGCTCGTTGCCTGACGACGCGAGGGGCCTTTTAAGGACATTTTTTTTTGTCGATTATCGCGAAAGTAAACAAGTAACGCCGTTGGACTGGAACTCCAAAAGGAGGGGTGCACAAAAAAACAAAATCGACACCACAAGAGTATAAAATAGGCCCGACCTTCATATTTCCCTTCAGTCCTTTCACAACTGAAAAAACTTGTTCTACACTACGAGTTCTAAGTAGTTTGTCCCCAAATTCGTGGCACCAGTTCTTGAGATTCGTGGGACCAGTTCTTGAGGGGTTAAGAACCGGTCCCAGGTTTTTGGGGACAAAATACTCGGAATTAGTGTAGGACATTTGATTTCAGTTCTGAATCGGTTTAACCCTCTCGTGAGAACGCCGTGCCTTAAAAGCTGCTTCGAGCCTTATCAGCCTTGCAAGTTACTGGGTGGGGTAAGACTCGTTGCCTGACGAAGTGATAGGTATTTTAAGGGCGTTCTTGGCGATTATCGCGTAAAAAAGTAACGCCGTTTTAGAATGGAACTCCCTAAAGTAGGGGACAGGGCAGGGATGCACATTTTTTTCTCCCGACACCACACTACATTTTGTTTTGGCAAACGAAATATTGGGTGTATGTTGTTGTTGTTGTTGTTGTTGTTGTTGTTGTTGTTGTTGTTGTTGTTGTTGTTGTTGTTGTTGTTGTCTTCACATTAAACTCGTTTCAGTTGCTAATCCCTATAGTCTGATCTAGCAAGATCACAGCCCGTGGTCACAAAAGTGCTAGAGCCATAAGAGAATCCTAAAGAACACGCACACTTAGCAGGGAAAGGATTCACCAGTCCGAAGAGGTACACCTAAAATTCCCTACAGCATGTTATGCGTGTCCAAAACTGAACTACACGCCCGCAATCTCCATTCGACTACAGCAGCATCGCCCCCCCCCCCCCTCCCACTCTTTACCAATGAATTTGCCGACTACAGCGTAACTACTGTCTGAAGTGCTGTCTGTACAAAAACACACGGTAGGCGTGGGAACAAGATGGAGCACGCAGCTGCTGTCTGAAGTGCTGCCGGAATGACAGTCCGCGGGCACACAGTGAAAAAGAACAGCCAACCAAAGCCATCACGTCAATTGACAATTGCCCGAATCTATCCTGAACGTCTGTGTTAGGCACAGCATTATAAACATCGACACTGATTAGGAATCGTTCCACATTGAAGGGGTCTTCCACGATCAGGCACACAATGAAGGCACCCGGGGTGTCCGCGCCATCTCTGCCGCGTCTCTCTACAAAACCAGTGACGTCATCCACACAGACCCAACAACGAAATTCAGGGGGAAAAACGAAAAAAAAAAAAAAAATGTCAACAAAAATGATTGTCCGTTCGTCACGGGTCGATGTCGTCCGTGCTCCGGATGGCTGCTCCGCGCTGCTGCTGTCCTGCTGCTGCGGCGCGCTGCTGTGATCCGGCGCGCCGCTCCGGTGCCACTTGGCCAGTCCTAGCACGACCACACTCGACCTGCTCCGTCCGTACTCGCTCTCGTTGTTGTCCTTCCCAGTCGGCTCCTCGCTTTCTCCCTCGTTGCACTCAGGGTGCTTGGTCTGGAAAATAAAAATTCTCGCGCTGAAGGGATTGACCAGTCCAACAACAGCTCGTCGCCACACGCTCCCTCCTCCTTTGATGGCGAAGCCAGGTTACTGAGACAGTACAGCTCCCTCTAGCAAACACACCTAGGGCCGTGTACATAGTGTCCGTCCACCTTTCTGATGGCGTCTGCCTCCGCGCACAAAAGTGAGATGGACATTGCTGTCTACACCGACGGCCAAAAAGGCCCGTGCATCTGAACTTTTGCGCCTAACGCACCAGTGCCGATCCAACTCTACCGCTGCACACGCTTCGCGGCGGGTGCGCAGCAGCAAGAAGGTATCGGTCCGCTTGAGGGTGAGCCTAGCCTTGCTCGCTAGAAAGACCCCCCCCCTCGCTATGGGCCATGCCAAAGCAAAAACTTTGCCGAGGCAGCGAGGGGAAGAAGGGAAGGTATGGGTCAGGTTTATCGTTTTGGGGGGCTTTTGGCAGGTAGCGGGGTACCCAGTTATACTAAATCCTATATGATGGAGATACGCGTAAAGGCTCACTTGGTTTTTGGTTTAACGCTCGTATTATACCATACCTATCTTAATTATAGGGAGTCCAACGTATTTGGCGACAAACTACTTGTAATTAGTGTGGGATATGTTTCCAGTTCTGAAAGCTAAGCTTTATAAGGCTTTTGACAACAACAAAAAAAACGCCTGCGGCGAGCCTAGGCCGTTTGCCTTAGCGGCCCTACAAACGAGTCTTGAAAGGCTACATCCCATTCTCAAGCCTCAATGTCTCCACAATAGTTGCATAGGTGGTGGGTACCTTGCTGTCATACCATTTGCCATATGCGACGTACACAAACATACATGTGTGCTCATGCCACATGTTTTGTTTACACAGATATTATGTCTATTGACTTCGAGCTGTGGACGATTGAAATGTGTTTTTTAGACCTGATGTAATTCGCGTAGAATCAAGCGTGTATAGAAGAGAAGCAGCTTTTAGTAACCCCAGAGCCGTGATGACATCTGGCTCGGAGGGGCTGCGCACGTATGGCCCTCCCGATCCTACAAATATCCCGAATACCCATCCAAGTTGTACGAAAACGCACCAAATACCTATACTGAGGTAGTTACCGGCCTTCCAAGCCCATACCATTACACTGATGATTCTGAATCATTTTCGACCTTTTTAGCTCGCAATGAGGTCCACCAATCGGTTGCCTGTTCCCCCTTTCTGCCGGGGGATGGCCTCGGCCGTGCTCGCGTCGTGTCCCGGGGGAGGGTGCTATTTTATTATTTATATCCAAGAACGAATGTTCCGATGTCAACGGTCTATACTCGTGCATACACTCCTGTGCAGATACACATCCGATCCTCGGTATGGATAGGGAACGGTAGGTCGAAACCAATAAGAAATCTGATAGTTCAGCACATTCATATACGAATATGGATCTCGTATGTATGTATAATATGTACATACCACTGCTGCTGCTGCATTCTTGTAAATCAACACTTTCGATGCGACAAACAACCCGGTTTAAAAAGCGTGACGGGTTGAATTTTGCAGTCAGTATCTTGTTAAAACAAAAAATACGACACCTGGTACCTGACGGTTAAGTGGTATCAACATCACCAGGTTTCGGATATCAACGACTTTTCGGAAACGAAAACCGGAAGCAAGGTATTCTCACATTCTCACGTTTCGACGTGCGTAATACCGTGCTTCCATAGGGATGTACATCAACTCTTTTTCGGGGTTGATTTGATTGTTGATTGATTTGTCCAAATCGTGTTGGTTTAATCATGATTAGTTGAATAATACCAACACAATCAACTACACGATGATGTGATTAATAATCATAATTATCGGTTGATTATTGATGGTTTTCACGGTTACATCACAAAACGCCTCTTTTTGATTAAAACATAAACAACTAATCATGATTAATTTTAATAATCAACTAATCATTAATTAGTTAATTTGTGGCAATGTGCGCCCGAGGAATATTTTTTCACGATTACATAATAACAAAACGCCCCTTTTGATTCAAAACTAACCAACTAATCATGATTATGTACTACAATCAACTAATCATGACTAGTTGATATATAACCAACAATCAACAAAACTTAATTACATCACGTGATTAAAATTATTCACCAAAAATAATCATAATCAACACGTGACTATGAGTTGATGTACATCCCTACGTGCTTCTCTATGATGCTTAGTCTATTCATTACACGGTGACGCACTTCGTTCTTCGTGCCGTACAAAATTCAAACCATGAACCCAAAGGGGCCCTGCTGTTACACTGTTGCCTTGCAGTGCATTGTTTCACGATATTCCATGACGATGCTGCATTTCCCCCCCCCTTTTTTGCGTGATTTGGCTGATGATGTTTCTGAAGTTGACACCGGGCAAGCCGGTATCTTATTATCTCGCTGGGTTCAAAGAAAACAGCAGTGGCATTTTATACCGCGTCTATGTCGGGCTATTGTTTTTGGTTTCCGTATGTACCATGAGGTAGGCTTCTGCTGTGCTGATTGATCTTGATGCTGCCAATGCTACTACAATACTCGTAGAATACGACGTACTGCTGATCCTGCTATACCCTCTGGTATACAAGTAATAGACCACTACTGCTGTACGTGGGCCGGCGTAATCGGGCATGCGCAACGATTTGCCGTGAAAACGGTGAACGGTCCAATGTGCACGGGATGTTGTGAAGACCAGAATCAACACACGGGCTAATGCGAAAACAACAACACGGTTTTGATTCGGATACACATCACATCCACCCATCCGGTTTGAGGCTTTGGGCGGCCATCTCCCGCGGAAATATGCTGAAATCCGAAACCAAGAAGAAAGATATCGATGTCGATTGACGTTTCCTCCGAAAAGGGGGTTAGGTTTCGGATAAACCGCGCCCGAAACGCATAACTGAAAACGCGTATCACACACTAATTTCAAGTAGTTTTTCCCCAAAAAATATGGGACCGGTTCTTAACCCCTTAAGAACTGGTCCCACGAATTTGGGGGGAAACTACTTGGAATTAGTGTGGGACATTTTTTTCAGTTCTGAATGGGTTACAAGAGGTTTAGAGGAAACTGGCGTGTGTTGACATTTTTTCAAACTGGAGTCCTGAAAAAAGGGGCAGAAACGGCTTTGGACGCCCGTCGAGAAATGGCTCGTGAGACGCCGAGAACACAGCCGACCCGACTAGCCCGTTTCTCGCGTCAAGACAAAAGCCTGCGAAGGTGCTGAAACTTCCGTTTGCAGAAGGTAACAGCAGCCACAGTTCGCCGTACAGAAGCGACGGCATTTAGACGGATGTACTCATGTTGCACGTTTCTTTACCAACGTTCGACGAGGTTGAAAACTCTTCAACAGCTCAAATCACGAATAACCACCCCCACGCCCCCGCCCCCCCTGCTTCGATCGCCCTGTACAGTATCGAAACCTTCTACTCGTACGGCCAAGCCGGGGCTGGGGGTGATGCTGTCGGAGGAGAAGGAGGAGCGCAAAGGTTCAAGAAGCGGTGTCTCAGGTGGGGCTGGCAATGGCGCCGGAGTTGCCACTACCAAGCCGAACGTGTTTTTCATCATGGTCGATGACATGGGCTGGAACGACATCGGCTACCAGAGCACGGACTTGGTGGGCGTGACCCCCAATATGGACAAGCTGGCTGCCGGCGGAGTGAAGGTGTGGAAAGCGTAGGCCACTTATATTAGCAAGCTTTCGTACAAATAGTACGCGATTCATAGGTAGTACTTCCTTGTGGTGAGAAATTGAACAAAATAAGAAAAACGTAAGTCTCGACGATTATCTGCATGAACGAAACATGCTAAAAAAGCTAATTTTCGTTTGTGCTGAAAATAGTGTGGGTCGCACCATGCCTCCGTCCAACAAGAATTGTAGCCTCTGGTCCAACATAAGAAACACGTGTGGTGTACAAAGTAGTTTGATAGGAGTACATACATATACCTGGGACGAGTATGTCCTTTTAAACTGCAAACACTTCGTTGTGTACAACGTACGTGGAGTTAATGTGGACTCATCGTTTCGGTAGAAACAAGTGGTTGTCAATAATCCTACGCAACCCCTACGCCGTCTGCCCCCGCCCGCTCCCCCCCTTCCCCTTTCCCGCCGTCCCGGCATTGTAGGGATGCGAAGGTCTATATCCACATTAATACGACCATGCATTCTGGTACCTCGCGCTATTCGGACAACGCCCCCCCCCCCCCCCCCCCCCCCGGTTTCGCCTCTTTCTTTTTCTCCCGCTTCGTGCCTGCCACGCGACGCTGTTCATGTTTTGGTCCACCCCAACAGTTGACGGAGTACTACACCATGTCAATATGTACGCCCTCCCGAGCGAGTCTTATGACGGGGCGGTATCCCATCCGCTATGGACTGCACTACAACGTCATCCAGGCGGGAGCGCCGTGGGCGCTGCCGCTCACTGAGAAGGTACGCGATACCTGGTTGTAACAGATACGTTAAGTACTTATACCAGAGAAACCCG
>MEHQ01000774.1:63039-92464 GCA_008828725.1 Saccharina japonica
GGGCTTTTGTGCGCACTCCGTTTTTGCTTTTGTTTTTGGCGCTTTCGTATTTTGTTCGGTTGCGCCTTTTGTGCCAGCCCGCTTGTCGAGTTTGCCCATGAAACACACCCTGAACCACTGAAACCCCCCCCCCCCTCGACTACCGCCATGCATGAATATCGAGTACACCCTCACCCCCCCCCCCCCCAACCGCCCCCCCTATCTCTTAATAATCTCTTCTTTTTGCTTTCTCTGTGTCTCCCCCCCGCCCCCGTTTCTGTATCTTGCCCTTTTCTCCTACGTTCACCCCCGACGTTCTCTCCGCCAAACAATACCAAATGTTGTCCGTGGTTTCTTCCCCTGTCTTCCCTTCCCCGGTCTTGATTTGTCTTGTCTTGCCCTGCCCTGCCCTGTCCTGTCCTGTCGTGTCCTGTCCTGTCCTACCCTGTCTTGTGTTGTCTTGTCCTGTTTCCGACAGGTCATGATGTACATGGACAAGACCATCGGCGAGCTCGTCTCCTACCTCGAAGAGGAAGGGTGGATGGAGAACTCGATCATCGCTCTGGCCAGCGACAACGGCGGCTGCCCCCTGGCGGGAGGCAGCAACTACCCCCTTCGGGGCATGAAGCACTCCTACTGGGAGGGAGCGGTCAAGGTGACGACGACGATGGGGGGACAAAGTGTACGGACTTCTGTCGCTGTATGTAGCGTTTACGGCCTTTAGTTCATTGCCCAGCGTACGCATGCTGCGATAGAGGTGCACCTGTATACAGGACATTTTCGGAGCTCCCTCGCTTGAGCAGCTCCATACTAATAGCAAGTGCAAAAATGGATTTCGGAGGGAAATGAAAGTGGTGGTGCCCTGACTCATGCTACGATAGAGGTGCACCATGTTTTTTTCTGAGCTCCTCACTTAAGGAGCGCCATACCTCACGGAAAAAAATGTTTTCGGAGGAAAATATAAATGCTGCCGAATGCGAAATCTCATGACCGAAGTATACTTTGAAACATTATTCGTCAAAAAAATGAAAGTCCGACGAATTTGGTTTAAGGAGCCCGGTCGTTCAGGAAACGATTCAGCCAAAAAGTGTCACTGGGACCTCTACCGTAGCACGCGTCCCCGACGAATAATCCCATGACCTTTAAGCACACTAGGAAAACTGTTGCAACACAAACAACGAAGGTATTGGCGAGTTTGGGTTAAGGAGCCCGATCATTACGAAAACGGTTCAGACGAAAAATGTTACCTCTGTCGTAGTACGCGTCAGCTTGTCCCACTAAGTAAAACGCCTGACAACAAGGGCGTGGTGCGCGCGATGGTGGTGCGTGCACCCGAATACGTCGTTTTCCTCCTCGTACACGCTCGATTCTTCTTCTGAAAGCTTTTCTCGAAGAAAGAACTCTGATATAATATGTAGTGGACGACGCAGATGAACTCGTCGTCATGTGTATTCACTAGGATACCCAGCTTCGTGCCGACAAGGGCATTGATGGGAGTGATGCAATGCAAACATAGGGGATTGTTTGTGTTTGTTCCCGAGCAACCAGTAGTTTTGAAAAGGAGGATGACACGCCCTATGATTCCATGTCTGATACAACGATGCTGCCGTATGTATAGGTGCCCGCCTTCATCTACTCCACGAGCCACATCCCGGAGGAGGCCTGGGGTACGGAGTACGCGAACATGATGCACGTCACGGATTGGCTCCCGACCTTGGCTTCCGCCGTCGACCTCGAGCTAACCGGAAGGTGAGGGGCGCCGGCGGAGGCGACCGGGAGGGGCAAGCGATTGCAGCTGTGTCTAAACGCGTTTAGACTAATATATATATATATATGTGTTTTCTCCTGCCGCGGACGGGATAAAAACAATGCGAAAGTAGCAGAACTTATCCCACTTACTTACGCCTCCGAGCGAGCAACAACTCAGGGTAATGACGCGCATATTCATAACGTATCTAACCCCCTCTTTTCCGTGTCCTCGTGGTCTTTTTTTCGTGTAACATCTCGTCGCTCGCAATATGAAAAACAACATGTTCAGCCATGGTGACCTGGACGGCATCGACCACTGGGCCCAGATCTCCAGCCCCGACCTGGTGGCGTCGAGCGACGCCCCGCGGACCGAGATGCTGTACAACTTTGACCCTTACGTCATGTGGGCCAACGGTGACACGTGAGAGTTTCACTTTTACTAGATATCTAACAACATCAATACGCTCCGTGTGTTTGGTTTATATACGCTCTTTATTCAAACACACAGGCTCGTGCGTACATATCATACGTTTTGTATAGAACATTTGCGCTTTCGCGCTTCTCCAGGGGGGTAGACGGCAGTTTAAGTCTGGCAAGTATGAGTTTAACATTGCTAGACCCACCCCCAGGTTTACGGAGACGAAGTTCCTGGACATCGAGTTGGTAGAAAATTGCGTTACTATAAAAAATGCTATATATTCGAGTAAACGTTACTTTGGTTGAAGGTTTCGGAACCTCGAAACACAACAGTGTGTACCAACGTGTCGAAGCTTGGCGACCAGCACTAGCATGTTTTCCCAACCTACAGTAGTGTCCAGTTTTCCCAACCTAGTGTTCATGTATTATCTCTTGCGCGTACACCAAGAATAGATGTGGTCCTTCCTTTTCTTCGTCCGAACTAATAAGCCGTCCCAACGAAAAACCGACTAGGCACAAGGCAAGCCCTGACCGCCCCGAAACGAACCAGCTCGCTAAACCAACGTCACCAGCGGGCAATGAACCTTGGATCTTATTTTTACCACACTCTCGGATGTCGCGATAATTGTGATCCTGTTTTGCTGGCATATTTTGTTTTTTCGTAATGCAGGATCGAGCCGCCGGACTACACCCTGGCTCAGGGAGCGTACCGCCGGGGGAAATGGAAGTATATCTTCAACGAGTGGTGCCAGGGGTACTACACCTTCGACAAGAACATCCTAGCGTCGGTACGTCAGTCCTCTTCCCCGGTGGTAGTACTCGTGCTCGTGCTGACGCGTGCACACAGCGACTGCTGTTGTACCGTATGCTGCAATCAAGCCAACATTGCCCTGGGGAGAATTTCCGAGCCGACGTTCTCCAAACCCAAGGGCAGAGGGGATGCACGGCGACGGCAGTGGTGGCCTTGGAAATAACTCGACGAGTTCCACCCCACAGACGCATCCCTTAACATTTGGTGACCTTCGCCGGTGTTGAGAAAATCGGCTTCGAATTTTGTCCCGAGTGTTATCGGGCGTGTTGCACGGTAGTAGTACCCATCGGCGCCGCCGCCGCCGCCGCCGCCGCAACGGTTGTTGTACACATCGAGTGCTATGATAGAGATACTGTATCGTTTTTGTGCTGAAAATGTTTCGGAGTGATCGGGCTCCTTGACCCAAACATGTTACCTTTTTACACTTAGGCCTTGGGACTGTTCGTCGGGTACGAAGCACTTTTATTTCCCTTCAAAATCAGTGTGCAGGCTACTGCAGGTATAGAGCTCCTCAAGTGACCACACCCTCGGAAAACTGTCCTGGATGCAGGTGCACCTCTACCGTGGCAAGCTGCACCTGTCTGCAGTGCAAGCTGCCTGGACCTCTCGGCTAATACACCTGCTTGCCCGCCTGCCGATGTGCCTATCCCTCTGACCCCCCTTGAACACCCTCCTCTGGCTGGCCGGCAGGACTACCTGACGAACGCGAACAACACATGCACGGACGGGGGGGGGACTTGTTCCGACTGCAGCAGCTCTTGCGTGGATAGTGCAACCGCTTTCGACGGCCTGTTTGACCTGGAGACCGACCCCAGAGAAGAGCACAACCTCATTGACTTGTACCCCGAGGTAATTATCGTATATATATATTATATATATATTATATATATATTATATATATATTATATATATATATATTATATACATATATATATACCCGCCTGACAGCCGTCGTGTTTACTGTGCGGGGGTGTTGGTTCGTCACTGGCTGTCCTTTTCTTGAAGACGAAGCCGTGTGGTATGTGCACAAAAAAAAAGGCATACATACCTCTAACAAACCTTCAAGAAGGGATACCTCTAGGAAGCGTACAAGAGGGCAGAACCTCCGGGAAGCGTGTATGAAGGAATACCTCTACGAGGACTGAAGGGGGGGGGGGGTGACAGGATGTTCGGTATGCTACGCGTGCACGTTGTAAAAACAACTTGTCGCTCGTTTCCACCGCTGTGGGGCTTCAGAGTAGTAAACATGAAAAAACAAGAAAGAGGGACATACTGACGACGAGCACAGCTCCGGGCACAGAAGGGGCGTATATGCACGTGCGTAGGTAGCATGGTTACGAGAACATTGCCTGTCACAAGCTTTTCACCGACGGCTGACACGCCGCACCAATCGCGTTGTATGTCACTATACTTAGTTCAAAAGCCATTTAAGTGCCCAAAGGCCTCATGGGGGTGGTGTATACAGGCGACTGAAAACGTGCGAGTTTCGTTTTTGCAACGGCACAGCTTGCCAAACTTTAGTACCAGATTGTATTCCGGCACCTGTCTGCCGTAATACCCGTATTTTTCCCTCCGCTACTGCAAGGAGAAATTCGGTGAGGGGTACAAAAGGAACAATCGGTACAAATGGAAATACATAAACAAACAGACGCGGCTCTGAACTTGAGCTGCACAAATGTGTCACAATAACGAAAACAAACGCATTATGAGGCTGACATATACATACGTACATGTATACATCCTGTGTTATCGTGTTTGTTGTGTGTACTGCCTATTCGTTCGATCTGAAGCGCGCCGTCGCCGCACGCCGCAACCGATTGCCACCTTGGCGTATATTCGCTGGAACCTTTCCGCGTATGGAGGCGGGGGAGGGTGGGGGGGCACTACTGTAAAATCCCTGTTTATCAAGGGCTGCAAGTCGACTGACTATAAATCGCCGACTGAGTTGTTAGTTCGATCGGAATTCCAGTTGGTTGCGTAAGGAAATAAAACAGAGATGTTTGCACATCTCGACATCGTTTCCATGGCTCAACGTGTGTTCACTTGAGAAAGAAAAAAAACAAACACTACGCACATCCGTTCGTATGGTTTCCTTCGTAACTCAAGCGCATGGAACTACTACTTCTACTACTACTACTACTACAAGTAGCCGTGAAGTGAAATTTCAGCGAACGCACCGCCCTATATGTTCCTGCCTCCCCGTTCCTTGTACTTGCGTACGCCGCTTCGATAGGTGGCGGACGGAATTCGCAACCGCTTGGCGGACGTGATCCACAAAGAATACACCAATTCTTCGTTCGAAGATGTCAACCACGACGCCTACTACGTCTGGGCTGCCTATGACTGGTGGATAATACCGTGGTTCGACATCCTCGCGGATAATTTTTCGAGGACCGCGGGCGTGGGAGGGTCGACAGAACCGTACGAGTAGCTCTGCCGCCACTGTTTCGGTCGTGGAGGGTGCCGCTCGTCCGTATTGCACGTAGCCTCTCTCGCCCGCTCGTTAGAGATGTAGGCTCGGACAGAGCGTTCTCCTTGTAGCGCGTTCATCTTAGCGGACTCTGGTCGTGGCCCGTGGGGGTGTAGGCGAATCCCATTACAGCGACCCCCCCCCCCCGTATGTTGCTTCCTGGCAGGGGTTTCAGTCCTGTCTGGTGAATGTTCGCGCCATGTCCGCAAAGTGTTCTGTCAGCTCGCCACCTGCGGTTGGATGAGCCAAGGTGCTAGGAACTGGTAACACAGGGATAGTTTCTCGGTTTTTCCATTCGATAACATATGAAAAAGACGCGCGGAAGGTCCGTTTATCGCTGTTGTAGCCTATCTGGAGCCTTCCTGAGGTCACGTCCATAATCGAACTGTTAGGGGAGCGAGGTCGACTCTCTGGCTACGTTTGAACGGGTTCGGGCATCGTTCTCCTGTGGGGGTCAAGGAAGGGTGCGCGGGGGGAAATAGAAAACAGACGCCGGTTTACGATGCTCGCCGGTGTGTCCTTCCTTTTGGCTTGCTACATCGGTAGTAGCGGGCTACGGTAGAGGTAGCACTTTTTGGCTGAATCGTTTTCTGAACGATCGGGCTCCTTAACCCAAATTCGTCGGACTTTTCATTTTTGTGACGAGTAATGTTTCAGAGTATAGTTCGGTCATGATATTTCTCATCCGGCAGCACTTGTATTTTCCTCCAGATTTGTTTTTTCGGTGGAGGTAGGACGCTCCTTAAGTGAGGAGCTCAGAAAAAACTCGGTGCACCTCTATCGTCGCCTGTGTCTGTAGTAGCGGGGTGTATCGACGTATTTTGCTTGTGTTCGCCCTGAGTTTGGATTGTTTGTCGGCAGGGGACATTCGGGTTAATTGGGGTGGCGTTCATTCCGTTCCTTGTAACCGTGTTAACGAACAAACACGCTTTCTCCTCGAATCATTGCCGGAGACAATATTTAAACCATGTAGTCCCTCAACAATTGGCCCGCAATTTGAGACGTGTACTAAAACTTCGTAGTTGTCCCGCCATGACTTTTGTTTTATTTTTATACGCGGAGTGTTGTCTATTCTCTCTCGCTCGCTCGGGTGAAGGCGGTGTTCATTCCGTTCTGTTTTTTGTTTTTTGTTGCGGTGTTGACGAAGATTTTACGGTTTCACCTCGAATTGTTGGCGGGGAGATTATCTCTGAATTCTGTGACGCCTCCGTATGCCCCTTCGTCCTTAAACAATCGTGTTGATCCCGCCACGATTTCAATTGTGTGTTCGGGAGACGTTTGTCTTGCGCCCACGGCCGGGTGGCGGTGTATACTGCGTGCTGTTTCCATGTTGTCGTGCTAGCGAAGAAATCCGTTTGTTCGACGAATGTTTGAATTATGTTTATTTGGCGGGGAGATTACCTCAGTTGTGTGACCCCTCCGTAGGCCCGACAATTCAAGACGTTTCTTACCAGTTCGTATGAGTGCCGCCATTGTTTTTGTTTTTATCAGGAGGAGACGATTACATTCGCTCTCGGTAAAGTAGAGGCGGAGTCCGACCCGTTTTGTTTCTTGTTGCCGTGTTAGCGAAGAAATTCGCTCACTCCTCGAATTTCTGGCGGGGAGCGTATCTGAGTTGTGTCCAAAGGCTTGTTCTTTAATTCCTTCCCCAGCGAGACGCCTACCATAGGTAGGCACTACCTGCATGGAAGCGTACCCGGTATTTTATCCATCTTGAAATATACCAGGCGCAGCTTAGCACGTCGTAGCGGCTCGTCACGATCGCGACGAGGTTCGGAAACGAAGAGAAAACGGCAGCAGTTGAATTGATGCCTCAAAGTTGTGGTTTTCGGAACCTTACTTCGGAATGTTTCCCGGGTTATTGCATATTTCATTTTCTCCGTCGTTTACATTTATATCAGTAACTTGTTATGGGAGGCGGCAGGGATAAAATTTGGTTGTTTGGACGGGGAAACACAAACAGAGCGGGACGGGCAGGATAGTAGGACGTTTCGTTTTTGAGGCAATGCAGTTTGACGGGAAGGGATAAGACATGAAAGCTGGATGTATTCTCTTGACACGGGAAGGGTAGGGAAGGGAAGGAGATTCTCTGTTGGAAAAATGTTTTTCGACCAAAAGAGATGGTGTTTTTTTATTGCGGGAAATAGTTTAGTGACGGATATATATGAGACGGTACTATTTCAGCGGGAAAACGCCATTGGCGATAAGGAACAAGCAATGTTCGACGGCAATTGTGAAGTGTTTCCTTCGCGGGATAGGGCGGGTAAATTACGGTGGGAAAGGGTGGGAGAAGAGAAGGCAGGCTT
Source organism: Saccharina japonica (assembly GCA_008828725.1). Classification (NCBI taxonomy): domain Eukaryota; class Phaeophyceae; order Laminariales; family Laminariaceae; genus Saccharina; species Saccharina japonica. The sequence continues at coordinate 70,772 of MEHQ01000774.1, forward strand.
TGACGGGAAGGGGTGGGAAAAATATCCGCAAATATATATTTATGTCTTACTAAGTAGCGTTTTTCCCCTCGACAATGTGAATGAAGCATGGGCTTCTTCAACGTTGGTATTTTGTAGACGTTCCCGAGAGAAGAGATCAAGCGAAACCGAATTGTTTTTCAACGGGAAAAAGAGGCAGGTTAAGTAAGAAGTTTGGACAGAAAGGGTCGGGAACAAACTACGATGATGGCGGGAAGAGATCGCGCGGGCCGTATTATACTGTATACCTGGACGGGAGGGCAACGGGGCACAACATACAATAATATACCCAAGAGGTAACGGACGATTATTTTACTACAACTAGGGTTCGACCTTTGCTAGTCATAGAAGCTCGACGTGTGTTTATTTCCCGTATACAATGGGTGGAGCAAAGGCCGCTCGATCCATGGTAGCTTTTGATTGTACACGCAGCTTCCTTATCCGACCGAGACTCTTGGAGTACCGACCGCGCAAAAAGCCGGCTTGCGCGTAGGAAGGCAGCGACTTGACAGAACTGCGCCCTACTTGCCGTTCTTGTCCGCTTGGACAAATGTTCAACCTCCTGAGAGCGAACGTCGTCATTTGTCGACATACCCTTCCAACCCCAACCTCGCCCACCTTTTACTCATCTGCTAAACGGCTCCTGTTCCGGGCACGCAAGTGCACGCAACCGACGCTGCTGATATGTGATGGGCACATCTGGTGGTGGCTTGTTGTACCGACTTGGTATGGCCGGAGGCAACAGGGCACATAAACTAAGGTCCACCGTGGAATCAAACCCACCCGTAGTTCCGTCCTGCCAGGTTATGTGGCCGCAAGCGGATTGTGATGTACTCGGTGGGCAAGGTTGGCTGCGCGGCGTGTGTGTGGCGGGCTTAACCCCTTTTAGGACTTCACTCTCGTTTCGGGGACAAAGTACTTGGAATTAGAGACAAATATATAGTTATGTGCACCGGAGTACTAAAAGGGTGAATTGCTGTTACAGCTGTAGTGCTGGTTGTGAATGGGCTGGGCGAGAAAAAGTTGTTCTGATCGGCAGGTGTCTTGATGGGAAGAGCTTCTGTAACGTATCTAACAGCGGGCAAGCAATACCAGCTGGGCCGGAAAGGTTGGTAATTTCCAGCGAGGGATACTTTCATGACGAGAACAGACGCTACGCTCGGCGGGTGGGGGGTACTTCCTGAACGGCAACGGACGGTAATGTCCGGCGGAAATCTTATTCTGGGCGGGAAGGGATGGTAGCGGAAAACACAGCCTTGACCGGAAAGGATGGTAATTTTACGTGGGGAACGTGTTTTTTGCGGGAATGAATGAAGCATTACGGGCGGAAACAACTGTTGTGCGGGACTAGATGGGATGAGACGCCGGGAAGAAACAACCACGGTGGAGTTACCACCCCGTCCGTCACGGTTTCACCGTCGCTACCACTCCGTCAATTGTCCACGTTACACCTCTTGGTGTTGGTTTGTTTTTGAATTCGAAAATCGCGATTTTACCACGCACTTCGGTACACAGCTCACCCCCATCTCGCCACAACCGAAGCTCGTGTCAAACCGCACACACCATTGCACCATCGCAGCACACCTATATGCGGTACGACGTACTGCTTCTCCTCTTTTTCCAACAATGCCTCTTGACGGGTATACCTGCAAAACTAGCGACTACTGATAAGGTGATATTTCACACCACCCACATCAAGCGTACACTCCATACATTTTTTAAGTGTACCAAGTATGTGGCTCCTAAGTACACAAGATATTCGAACGAGTGTATCTATCGTACAAGAACCGAGAGGGTATACTGTACATAGCGTTCGACGCGGGAACATTTTGTTTGGACAATTCAGCGATTACTCTGGCCACGGCGCCCGGACCCGCAAACGGTCCCTTGCTCGGTCACCTGCGGGGTGTCTTGCTGTGATCGTGTAACTCTTGAAGGGCTGCCAGTTTCCTCCAGATAGCATGGCGAGGCGGGATTGTGAGCATGTCGCCCTCGACAGGCATCGACGCACGAGCAGCAAGCCCGATCTAACACATTATTTACCTTTTGACGAACGTTTCCATGGAATTATACCAGTTTGCTTGGAAGTAAATGTTTACTTGCAGAAAGGTGTGTTTACTTCCATGGACGTTTATTTTACTCCCATGAAAGTTGTTTTTACTTCCAGGTGATTGAATTGCAAGCAAACTGAAAAAACAAACTTCCATAGAAGCTAAGCATGGAAGCGAGGCCATGAATTCACCCCCTGGTACACTATCCCACCCAACGCGGGCCCATCCCGAGTACCAAAACGTGAACCAATTACAAAAGAGACATTCAAAACCGTGTAGCGCGACGCCCGGAACCACACTAGACCTGTTTACTGTTGTAGCGGCCGAAGGCCCTGTTCGAACGGAAGCGTCCACGGAACCATGGAAGTGTTTTTACTTCCATGGAAGGAAACACGGTTTACTTCCATGAAATTTTCCACAAAATAAGTTTATTTGCTTCCATGAAAGTCTGGTTACATCATGGAAGAAAAGTGTTGCTTCCATGAAAGTTCATGGAAGAAAATTTACTTCAATGTATTTTTTTTTACTTTCGTGGAAGTAAGAGTTCACCTCCATGGAAGTAACATAAATTTCATGGAAATACCATCTACTTCTAATACAGCAAACACACGTTCATGGAAATAAAGTTACTTCAATAAAAGTAAAAAACGTTCATGGAAGTGAAAAACAACTTTAAGGGAAGTAAAACTTTACTTTGATGGAAGTAAATACAAAAAGACAAATAATGTGGTAGACCCAGCAGGCCTGGCGAAATGTCTTGATTTGTTCTCTCTGGATCGATCGTGTCGATTCGTCGTTGAGAACCTTCATACTCCCCTTGTGAATATAGGTGCCCAATCAGCACCGGCTCTGCTGAGTAACTCAAAGCTGGGGAGTCGTGCGGAGCCGAACCATTTGGCGATCAAATTCCCCCTGGGGTGCAAAGAAAGCCCCACAATTGCATGTGAAATATGTGTTGCTCTTTTTCATGAACGGTCGATATGTTAGTGTGCTACCTTTTAATGGTATATGTAACAGTCGTAGCCGAATAGCTCCAGGGTATTTACAGAATACGTCAAGGAAGCGTGCAAATAACAGGGCGTCGAACGACTGTGCAATAATACTAATTCCACCGAGGGGACGTGTCAAGAAAATAGTCCTGAGATGTACATGGGTATATTCTATTTTCCTGTTGTGAGTCTGGAGGGGAGCTCGACCTTATGAGAGTGTGGGTGGATGTCAATCTCTGTCAGACATTGATCTCGTATTGTTGTCATTGGTTATTTTGTGATCGGGTTCGGTTCGAATAATTGGATGACTATTAATAGTTGCGGTTGAAGTTCTTACGCCGAAAAACGCCTTCATCAATATTAGTTGGAGTCTTGGAGCTGTGAGAGAGCATTGGACGTAAACTTGAGTGGCTGCTGTACCTATAAATTCACTTTTGTCACCTGTATCTTTATAATATGATGGTGTGAACGTCTCACAGTCCGTCGTCCGAACCGTTTCTTGGCCCAACGAGCGCCCCTTTCCAGTGAGAACACAGTCTTCTACATCACCATTGCTGCTCGGCTTCGTCTAACAAAAAAAAAAGTGTTTTTAGCCTCTGAAGGCAGTCATCGGTCAGCCACGTGAGTGTGAACAGTCGCATCTATATCGCTCGCTCCCAACCAGTGTTGAAGGTCGGGATTGATGTCGCCGCCAAAGACCGATTTTCACCTCGATTGCATGGATCGAAGCTCGGGAAAGTTCAGCGTGGATCTCCATCTTTAGTCGAGATCGAAAGATCGAGATCGTGATCTAGACATCCCGATACTTTCCTCCCGGTCGGAGTAACGCCTTACGATTACACACGAAACCTTCCGTTTCGTTCTTGCTCGGATGCCACGGAATCACGTGGCGCGTGGGCGATTCAATCCGTATACCTAGGAAGCAAGCAGGAACCGAAGGGAAGAAAGAGGGTAGCAACTAAACAACAGTCGTAGCTCGTGGTGCTTCAAGGTTTGGCTTTCGTATCACGGTGTACCGTTGCAGTGCAGCTGGAACATGCATTGCATGAGACATACATCTGATGGTGTTGCTGTTGCAGAACGAGAGGTATAACAGCGCCTCGCATTGTTCTACATGGTCGCTACGACGGATGATGGTGATGATATTTCCTTTATAGAGTGTAAAAAATAGATCGTTCGTCTGTGAATGCGTATCGGTGTTTTATTGGTGCATTATTCGAATAGTCTTATAGACCGCCGTGTCCGTGCTACCATCAAACCCTTATGATACTGAGCAAGAGAATGTATCATACACAAGTCGGGACGAGTTATGCTTTATCATAATATGTTATATGACAGCCAGTCCAGCAAGCTTCACCCTGTTTCTCGCCCTTTCTCTGCAAGCACAACAACCGACGTCTTGCGTCGCTTCTGCTCAGATGATCGGGATCCTCAACCCCATATCGTCGGACTTTTTATTAATGTGATGCAATCCTTATCCTCCCGTTGTGTGCTTAGGCCGTGGGGTTGTTCATCCGGTAGTAGTTTGTTTGTTTCCTCCGTAATCAATGTTGTGGTGAGATATATAGTTCCTCAAGTGAATCCTCAGAAACAATATGGTGTGCCTCTACCGAAGCGTGCATCAAAAACATCAACAACAGCACAGTTCGCATATACGTACAAGGTCCCCCTCCGGGATGTTGACTTGAACTCCCGGGGGTGTCGCGAGTTGAAACGGAGGAAAACAGAACACGGGCGTTCCACCTGGGTATCCTGCTTAGTTCTCCATGAAAGACACTGGGACACTACAGTAGCAAGCACACGGTAACAGGAATATGTGCAGTACGCCATAATATAACATAACCAGCCACCAGCGGGGCCTGGTTGGTACGGCGCAGCGGCACAGTGTAGCAACAAGGCTTATTGCGGGCCTGCTTCCGCTGCCGCTGTTGCTGCAAGCTAGTGCGCCGCTCCTAGCCAGGCTAGCCAAATAGAGAGTATGTACCTGCTGTGGCTGCTGCAGCTGTTGCCCGGCACCGCGCGAGGTCGTCTGGGGTGCATGCTGATGTAGCTGCTACGCCGCACCGGGAGAAACATGCCGGAGGGCGTGCGTCATGGAGGCAGTTGGGGTAGCCGGAGCACTCAATGGAGGGCGAGGGAAAATAGCCCGCGTGATACCGGTGGTACGGGGTGACAAGGTGGCTTCTGAGTCAGAAACAGCATAGACATAAGTACCAGGAGAAGCCACCACAGCAGAAACTTGTACAGCACTGACTGGTCACAACGGCTGAAGAAGCTGGTACAACGGCAGAAAGTACGTCTGCACCGGCAGCAGAGCCTGCAGTGAAAACGCTATGACACGTATCGTCGACTCTAACAGCAGTGATAATATATCAGGGGCTGCACTGAAATCCTCACGAAAAGCACCGTCCACAGTAACAGCAGTGACAAAACCAGGGTGTATAACTGATGAATTCCAATGAGTCATCTTCTAAGCGAGGCGCGGGGAAAAGTTCACGAACGGCGTTCTCGCCCTCTGCAGTGAGAGCCACTAAGGAAGCAGCGGCCTCGTGGGTTGCAGCGCCGACTCGGCGGAGCGCTCGGGCAGAAGCGGCTGCTGTGGCGGAGTGGAGCTCAGTAGCGCACGGCCGAACTCCAGCTGCTGTAGCGGAGCCGGGCTCAAGAGCCTCAAGAGCGTACAGTGGGTATCCTTCCGGGGGTCCAGGAAAAATATCACCAACGGCTGAGCAGCGTCAAGGAGTCCATCGTGATCTCCAGAGGGGGGCACTCGCAGCAGATAACTCCCACCAGGCAGACCAGCCCTCGGACTTGACAGTGGACGACCCATGTGCGAGCGATATTCGGCAGTACGGAGAGCGTGAGAGGCGTGGAGACGCAGAGCCAGAGGCCGTGGCTTGCATCACAGAGGCCAGTCTTGGCATTGTAAACGGTGTGGCTTGCTGGGCAAAGGCCGTGTTCGCCGGTGTTGCGTCCCGTGGCTGCAGCAGCAGGATGTCTTTCTCCGGCGCGATCTACCACATTATTTTGCTTTTGACCTTTCTCCCATGAACGTTTCCACGGAACCAAACGAGCTTCTTTCGGTGAAAGTCAATTTTGCTTCCACGAAATTTCGTTTTCACTTCTGTGGAAGTAAAAAACATTACTTCCACTTAAATATTTTGTACTTCCACGGTATTAGTAGAAACATTTTACTCCCATGGGAGCTCGTCGAAGTAAATATTGACTTCCATGGAAGTTGTTTTACTTCCGAGTGATTGAATTGGAAGTACATTTACCTTTTACTACCATAGAAAAAACACATGGAAGCGAGGGCATGAATTCACCCCCTGCTCCCAGTTAGCACACCGTCCCACGCGAAGTGGGCCCATCCCGATTACCAAACCGTGGACCGGTTCCGGTCACAAACTTGATATTTAAAACCGTGTAGCGCGCAGCGCCGAACCACACTTTGAACCTGTCTAGTGGCCGAAGGCCCTCTTTCAACGGACACTCCCACGTAACCATAGAAATGTTTATGCTTCCATGGAAGTAAATACAGTTTGCTTCCATGAAAGTTTCCACCTAAGTCAATTTAGTTCCATGAATTGTTTATGATTGTTTATACTTTCATGGAAGTGAAAATGCGTCCATGGAATTTTGAACGAAGTAACTTCAAACTTGCTGGAAGTAAAATTTTACTTCCATGGACGTAAAAAACGAATCATAAAAGGGAAAAATACTTCCATGAAAGTTTCCAAGTAAGTCAGTTTACTTCCACAATGGTTTTTACTTTCATGGAAGTAAAATGTTTACTTCCATGGAAGTAAATAGCAAACATACGTCCATGAAAGTAAAACAAATGATGGAAGTAAACATTTACTTTCATGTGGAAGCAAAATTTTCCATGTGGAAATAAAAAACCTTTCATGGAAGTAACTACTGTTTTCTTCCATGAAAGTTAATGAAAAAAAAATAATAATGTGTTAAGGGGCCCCTTCGGTCATGATGAAACACGAGTACTCGAGAGTTGAAAATATATACCGGTATATTTTTCGTTTTTTTACAGCAGCAATAATATTTCTGGTATAATAACACCATATCAGTACTCCTTACGGAAAACAACATAGCGCCAGTTCTAATGATCAGACTGTTTCCCAATTAGTAGTTTCAAAGAGCCTAGCTCATGGTCAACAGTTGTGTCTCGGGAGCCATATCGATCAGACGCCCTTGTTCGTCACGAAAAGTGCCTCTAACGAGGCGTAGCTCATGGTCAACATTTGTGTCTCGGGAGCCATATCGATCAGACGCCTTGTTTGTCACGAAAAGTGCCTCTAAAGAGGCAAGGACAAACTGCGTGCAGAGACTCGTTTCTTATGCCGCCGTTTATTTTATATTTGGAGCATTGGAACGACGTTTCCTACGCCAAATTTGTTACAATGTCTGTCTGCTAAGAAGAACGTCGATTTATTTATTGTGCATTTCTTGTTGGGGGGGAGGGCGTACTGCAACACCGGATATCCAACGAGCGAGCCAAGTTGACCGGAACGAGGCGCGACATAGATGAAAGTGAACTTTAACGAACTCGGGCGAACTCAAGGTGCAAGGTGTTGGTTGTTGGACGTTTGTCGCTGATGAAGGTGGGAAGGCCATCGGTGCAGGGGGTAGTCACGAAAATTCGCCGAAGGCCTGTATGTGCGCTGCTCGGAAGAGCGGGGTGTTGTAGGGCACTGGGTGTTCCCACGCGGCAAGTTCCGCGCGTAGTGAGCATTGACGTGCAAGAACTGGATACCGAGTCGTACGGAAATCGAGGTGAGGAGAGGAGAGGAGCGGAACAGGTTTTCCTTAACCTGCCCCAAAAACGAGGAGGCGCATGCCGTTCGCAAGTGTCAGGCGCAGCGTTGATGTTCTTCATACGGCTCCAGGCTTCGGCAGATATGAAAGGCTTGTGGGTAGCTGGTGTCAAGGAGGGCTACGATTCCGTTTATCCTGGCGTTATTGCCGGCAATGGAACCGCTCGAGAGGCCAGGTCCATGTTCCGCGAGGCAACTCGTGGGGGGGGAGTAAAGAGAAAGATCTACTCCGTTTGGGACGGTAGAGACCAGTGTACACGTCGGAGTTGCTTCGGGGCGTGTTTCTTATTCCTACCTCCCAACAAATCCTGGATCCCGACAACTTTATTTCTACCCATCCGCCGGAGGATAAAAAAATAAAAAATAAAGATAATCGTTTATTCGTCTAAATGTTTCTTCGGTGGTAGTCCAGCAGGCCCAGATATCGCGCGAGTAGTATTATTAATAGTGTCGATTTGTCGGATGTTCGGGTTGAACACATCATCAAATGAACCACGGCGGGTGGTGCCTGTGGCGATGGTTGAAGCTCAGCTGCTACGGGGGGGGAGAGAGAGGGAGGCTAAGGCAGTTGTCCAATCGCTTTCGCGAAAGCTAGACACCGCACGAGGGAGATGTCGTGCCACGGTACGTGTAAAGTATCGCATGCTTTGACCGTAAATAGTTCTCGCTGGCCGGGATCCTCAACCATTTTGGAACTTTTCAACCATTGCATCTGTGTTTTGTTTTTACTTTACAGACATATGTAGCCGAAGTAAGAGCAGGGGGTGAATGCATGCCCTCGCTTCCGTGTTTTGCTTCCATGGAAGTGAAATTTAAAGGTAACTCCAATTTATTTACATGAAAGTAAACAAACTTCCATGCAAGTAGTAAGTCGTTCTTCCATGAGAGTAAACAACTTCCGTGGAAGTAAAACAAATTTCATGGAAGTAAAATTTACTTCCACGAAAGTGAAAAAAAATGTGGAAACTTTCATGTGGTAGATCGGGAGATGGGGGCCGCCAACTGATATCCTAAGAGTCTAGTTTGTTTTTTCGTTTGGCGCGAGAGGTCGAAGATCGAGGGGGGGGGCACACAGGTACAAATAGATAGAGCAATACCTCCAGTACAAGCGCTTTCCGATGTACCTTACGAGTATATCATAATAGGCATGTACAAAGTATGTATATATAAAAACATAAGGGATAAGTTAGCCCTGAGTACAGTAGTATCAACAAAACGACACCACACAACAACACTCCCATCAAGCCTGCATATTTGTCAAGACCCGAGGGCGGCTCTGATGTGCTGCTTGCTGCGGCCGCAGGACCGTGTGCAACTCCGCCCTCCTCGACCGTACAGATCGGGGTTCTTAGTGCTCTAGAAACAAGCCCTACGAGTGATCACCCGGTTCTTGTGAAGCTACGCCAATCGCCGGGTATAGGCTGGCTCTCCCCACTACAGCACACACGCGCATCGGGTGCACACAACATGGCACAGCGACTACGGTTCAGGTATGTGCCCACACCGCCTCCACCCCAGTACCCACTCGAGTGGGCGGTCATCCCCTTGTTCCCGGTGCACGCTGCTGACTATGCTCGCTTATCTCCCTCGCCCACAGCTTCGCAGTTCCGCTGAAGGCGTACCTCTCCCTGATGTCCGCCTTCATGGCCTCCCGCAGCGCTTGCACGCTACCACCCTGTCCCCTCCCCCCCGCTCTCTGCGCGCTTCCATCACTCGCAAAACCACCTTTCTCCGTGTATGAAGGGTTTCCACCTTGCGGAGGCGGTTGCTGCATACCGGTGTAAGGCGGGTTAGGGGGGTCAAGCGGAGCTGGATGTCGACTGCCTGTCGTCTCGGGTGTGGTGAGTCGGGTGGTCTTCGGATCAAAAATGCCGTCAGTGTTGTGCTTGGCTTCTTCGGGCTCTGATGACGAAAAGCGTTCAGAGTGGTCGAGTTTGGAGGCGTGTACGAGCGCCGCTGCCCAGCTGTCCAGCCACGCGGGGTCGTGCTCTGCCAGCTGAAAACAACGTGACCGCGAGAATGGCAGGGGGGGGGGGGGCGTACTCATTTGTTGCTTGCCATACTCATTGGACCATTAACCGCGCATCCCTTTCGAGACGGAGGGGCATCAAAAGGAGAAAACGATCATCAGGCCAGATATATAGATATATATAGATAGATAAAATCATGAACAAGGGCAAAACCAAAAACATCAAAAATGAACCATGAAGAAGGCCAAAACCAAACACAACAAACACATGTGATTCCCACTCACTCGTGTGTGCTTAAAAGCAGTCAACGAGAGTACCAATGACCAAACAAAACATGTAGATGGGACGAGTGCTAGTGCTCGTGTCAGGCGTTAAACCCCTGAAAGAGTACGGTGGTATAGGCCGCGATTGCGGTTGTTGAACCCGGAGGCCTACAGGAGAACCGGGGATTAAGGTTCTTCAATCTCGCCTCCAGCGACAACAAAACCCGACGTACTCTCTCTATGCTGTATGAGAGGCAATCTAACCACCCGCCCAGGCGTCTCCTGTAATATATGCGCTACAGTAGTCTGCGACGGTCCCCAGTTTATAAGTCAGTTACATGTTACGGTTCGAGCAGCAGCAGCATGCACGCCTACAAATCAATACTAAACCTGAGAAATATCGCACAAGATGGCCCCAGATACATTAGGTCCACCAACCCCCCGGCAATTGCATCTGAGTGTCTGAGGTTTTTCGTTTTTGCTACCCCCGTTCTCCTACATTCCGTATCACATCCGGGCGGGTGATAGGCTAACACACTCCATCCGTCGGGGTAGATTTCGGAGACACTTTTGTTCTCCAAAGTCAGGGCTTTGATAGGAAGATATCTCAGGCGGCTTTATGAAGAGACATTTCGTCGAGATCGTTTTCCATAGACGAGACGCTCGACGTTGGCATCCTCCTCACTGTTGCTCGAAAACAGCTGTGGAATGCGTGCGACAGGGCGAAAGCTATCTTGTCGCCCGTGAGATACGGTATCAGGCGGGCGGTCCGTATAATATGTCGTCTGACGCATGTTATCTTACGGATAGACGGGCACCATGTCACAGGTTTCTCATTCGTAGAGGGAAGCTGTATACTAATATAAATAGTAAGTAAGAAACAGGTTTTTGGAGGGAAAATAAAAAGTGCTACGTACGTACGGGGTGAACAATGCCATTGGCCTAAGTATAAAATGAACAAATAGTTTGCAACAAAAGAATGAAAGTCAGACGACTGTATGAGCTAAGGGGGCCGATCATTCAGAAACCGTTGGAGTCAAAAGTCTGCTACTTCTATCGTGTCATACATACATATATATGTCGTTTCTCTATATATCTTTACCCTGTGGTGGCTTGGCTACGATGGGGGGGGGGTACCCACATTTTCACCATTACGGAGGGCCATAGTAAATAGGACCAAATATCGTTACTAAAAATAGCCAAATGTATAGGTTTTTGTGTGTGCCGTAGTTCCTATTTAGTCCTATTTACTATGGCCCTTGCCCGTAATAGTAATGGTTTTGGCCACTCGGACGAGTGGCTCCAAATCTATAACCGGAATTTGGACCCTAAACAAAGTTTTTTTGGCGTTACGTTTCGTAACGAAACCTCCAATGGTGGTGCGTATATAACAACAACACAAGCAAAAACAAGTTTTATAGGAGTACAACGCGGTAAAGCAGTCACTCGGCTGAGTGGCTCTGTGCAGGTGACAAAATAAGCACCTATACATGATCTCCCTACCGTAGCACCAGTCAAGGATGAAAGTCAGACGGCTGTATGAGCTGAGGGGGCCGATCATTCAGAAACCGTTGTAGTCAAAAGTGTGCTACTTCTATCGTGTCATACATATATATATGTCGTTTCTCTCTATATATATATTTACCCTGTGATGGCTTGGCAGGGGCTCAACGGGTCCCATGTCCCACTTCGAGGTGAGCTCCGGCAGGGTGGACTTCGGAAAGCGACTTGTGATGGGGACGGCGCCCATCGCCATGGCCTTGATTAGCGACACACACCCCGTCTCTAAGGAGACGAGAGGGGGGGCAGAGAGAAGTCAGACAAAGTTAGCACTGGTGCAATTGTAGGGGGGGTGGGGAGGGGTATATACTATATACCCTCCTGTTCACTACCGAGTTTACGCCACTCGGCTGAGGGACTTTCTACCTGATTCAAAAAGGACATTAAAAACATCGTTTTTGGGCGCAGAGTACCAAACCATTTTCATGGCGGTGCTTATCGCCAAAAACACAAAAGCGCGAAAACGTTAAGGACTTCAATTAGGCAAGTAAGTCATTCGATCGCGTGGCTCTCTGCGGTTGAAAACAACGCCCCTGAAAGCGAACCCACCACCGCGCCGACAGCCGAACAGTACGTCACACGTATGTATGGCATACGGCTAGGGCTGGTGCTTAGACGAATGCTACGATGATAGAGGTGCACCATGTTTCTGCCTTATAAGGGTGGTCACTTATTATCACTTGAGGAGCTCCATACCTCACCTGAAGACCGATTTTGCAAAAAACCAAAAGTGCTCGTACCCGACCAACAATTCCATTAGCTAGGTATACTATGGAAAATATGGCAACACAAAAATGAAAGTCCGACGAATTTGGGTTAAGGCACCCGATCATTCAGAAAAAAAATCAGCCAAAAGTGCTACCTCTATCGCAGTACGCGTCGCCGTCGGTAACATCATAGTAGGGTTGCCGTCGGTAACACCATAATAGGGATGCCGTCGGTAATAGGGATGCTATGATACTATGATACTATGATACTATGATACTATGATACGGTCCTACGGCAGAGAGGGTCGGCTGGACACCCTTGTATTTCAGCTATCGTACCCAGAGCCACTCGACTAAGTGACTATTCATACTGTATGTATACTGCTGTTGTACCGCATTCGTTTGCAGCCTTATAGTACGCGTTCCCCTGCGGTTGTTGCTTTCGTTCTATGCGGTTGAATGTTATTGCCTCTGTGCCAACCGAAACAAAGGTGCAAGCCCAATTTCGGGTGATGTACGAGTACAGAGAACGACGTTCGACCGAGTGGGGCATGAACACGATAGCGAATATGGGGGTATATAGTATACCCCCCCCCCCCCCCCCTACCGCAACAACAGTCATAGGAGGGGTGCGGACCTTTCGATGGTTTAGGTGAACAGTACCCCACCCATGGCGGCAGAGGGTGGTCGGTCTGGGGGAGGGGGGGGGGGGGGCAGAAAGGCACCGCACCCTCTAAGGCATCGAGGGTAGGGAGGGAAGGCGGGAAGGTCGCCGACTTTTGTACCGTCCAAGACGCGTGCTACGGTAGAGGTAGCGCTTTTTGGTTGAATCGTTTTCTGAACGATCGGGCTCCTTAACCCAAATTCGTCGGACTTTACTTTTTGTGGCGAATAATGTTTCAGAGTATACTTCGGCCAAGAGATTTCTCATCCGGCAGCACTTTTATTTTCAGTGAGGTAGGACGCTCCTTAAGTGACGAGCTCAGAAAAAACATGGTGCACCTCTATCGTAGCATGCGTCCCGAATGAGTAGAACAACAACGTTGCTTTCGAAAGGGAGTCCTTGAGGAGGATGGGAGTCCTCAAGGAGGACGGGGGTGAGGGGGGGTACAGTAGTCGCTATCGGTTACCGCATGCTGTACACCGTATTTCTCTTCTTGGGGGGGGGGGGGGGTATACATACATGGAGCCACCAGAAGTCGGTGATATCTCAGGCTATCAATAGAAAAACACACGATGCAAGGCACACGACTGACCGGGGAAAGCCGTCGGGTACAGGACGAAGCCCGCTCGAGCGTAGGCGTCGTGCAGCGTGTCGTGGTCCACCATTCCTGTCCAAGCAAGCGTGGGACGAGACGTCGAGGTCGGCATTCGATATTACGAGCGAAATTTTAGTGTACGTCCCGAGAAAAAGTCACAGGGACCCCTTTCGATATCGCCGAATCCTAAACCGTATGACCGACCGCGCGGCACCATCTCCAAGAATAAAGACTTCCAGCTCGCGTGACGTTATTTTTCGAACCAAACGTCTCAATGCACACAAGCTGACGACATATACAAATGTATTGCTGCGCGAGAGTTCCCAGGCACAGCTATATAATGTATAAATATAGTACCTCTCGTGGTCAAGGGTTGGTTTTGCTGTAGGAAGAGAGGAAGGGGAGGGGAAGACATCCCGAGCCGTAAGCACCAGTCCACATATGTATCGGATAAATCCCGATCTGCAGGAAACATCTTGGTTATGACATGTGAACACCTGCCGTTGGTTATGATGAGATGTTGTGCGAAAAGTTGTACATATATACGGATCCAACCCCGCAAGCATGCCCACAAGAGCCCGTTTCATGCATGCAAGGTTCCACTTGGCAAACGTGATCTATCTACAGCAGTGGATCTTCTTGTAGATCTTCTTGCCGATCTTTTGGAATCAGGAGTATATCTTCCCGAACAGATCTACAGCAGTAATAGATCGTGAAATGGGGATATTTATTATCTGCTCGATGTGTGAACTGGGATCTGCTCGGTCCGATGTGCTAATTGGGATCTGATCTACCTGATGTGTGAACTGAGATATGATACTAACGATGTGTCAACTGAGATATGTCCGGTGTATGAGTTGGGGTCTGATCTGTTCGATGTATGTACTGAGATCTTGATGTGCCCTCGGCACGTGTGAACGTTTTCACTTTGGACCCACAGGCGCTCCATGTGTATCGGCAACAACGGCGGCGGCGGTGGACCAACACCGGGCAAACCAGAATACGGCAACCGGGCCCAAACCTTTATGGACACCCGAGACTACAGTACCATACATAACAGACCACAGGCAAAATGCTACCCTGGTATACACTGTACGAGGAAGGAGGACGGTATTTATGGGCGCGTAAAGATCACTTGTCTGGCCTTTTAACAAAATATTTTTTTTCGTGTAGGGGGCGGTCTAACCACGGGTTTCGTCCTCGACCGGGAGCAAAAGTTTTTCTGGCTTTATTATACTGGTTTTAGTGTGGAGGGGTGGTCAGTCAAGGAGCTTAAACCGCAGTTTCCTACGTAGCATGCTCATTTTTGTCGACGAGTGAGTGGTGGTGGTGGTGGTGTTGGTGGTGCTGTAGTAAGACTGGGTGAGACACAGAGTTTTCCCTTGCAGGTTTGTCGATTAAGCATCCTGGGTGTTACTCACTTTCGTGTAGAAGTAAGCGTAGAAGAAAAGCATATTTTATTAATCCCCGAGCCAGATGACATCTACCCTGGTAACCTGGAAGGGGCGTATCAGGCCCCTTACGATCTTATAAATGCCCCGAGTACGAATGCCACCCAAGTAATACGAGAACGGACCAATGACCTATAAATAAGGTAATTACCGGCCTTCCAAGCCCATACCATTACGCCGCTGACTGACTGACCCTTGTAGATGACACCGTCTTGATCGAGGAGGCGGTTCATGTCGGCCATCCACACGTCGAAAAGGTGTATGTTGTCCTCTCCCCACTTCACGAATTTTTCGCTGAACCCGTAGTACACCTGAATATTTTCATCACACAATAAAAAAAAAGAATGAACATTTTTGTTTTTAACAGCCAGATACAAATACATGGTTTCATCGCAAGCAAGTTCAAACAAGAGGCACGCTGGGTTTTCTGCATAGCTTCGGGGGGGGGGGGGGGGGAACGACGCGTGGTACGGCAGAGGTGTGCACCATGTTTTTTGCCTCATAAGGGTGGTCACTTATTACTTTAGGAGCTCTATCTATGCGTCACCTAAAAACCGATTTTGGAGGAAACTAAAAGTACTACCCGAGGAACAGTACCATGGCCTATTATTAATAATAGCTGTACACCAAAACATTCTGCAAGACAATAATAATAGTGAGATTCGAACGATTTGGGGTTAACCCTTTTGGGGAAAATCGACGATAAAAAGTGACGATTTCAGCGACGACAATTAATTGCGTGGATGGGGGGGGGGGTGATACGAAATGGTGGCCGGTTTTCAAGGCAGTGCTTCGTACGGCACAGGCGCAACACGATCCTAACCGTACTGCCGGGCGCCCAAGCCGCTCGTAGACAGACAGTCGGTGACACCAAGCTTGTCCTTGTGTTGTTCGCTATCTCGGGATCTCGGGGTCTCAAAGGGGTTAAGGAACGTTTCAGCCAAAAAAAGGTATACCTTATACCTTATACCTCTGGCGCAAGCGCGCGTCGCCCAATACAGCGGCCCCAGCACAGCAGCAGCAGCAGCAGCAGCAGCAGCAGCAGCAGCAGCAGCAGCAGCAGAGTAGTTTGCATTATTACAGTAGTAAGCACACTACGACAGAGGTTGTAAGCACCATGTTTTTTTTTTTTCTGAGAGGTTTGGTAACTAACGCGATCGTGGCAATAACGTTCGAACATGCCGGCTTGTTTTGAACCATGGCGAATTTGTATGTAATAACCTAAGACGCAGGCTACGACAGAGGTGTAAATAAGCATCTTGTTTTTTTGCCTTAGAAGGATGGTCACTTAAAGCCACTTATAGCGCTGTGTCCCCCCGCCCAAAAACTGACTAATTTTGGAGGAAAACAATAGCGCTACCCAATGAAAAATTCCATTTAGTCGAACGAGGTGCAACGAAACATATGGCAACACAAAAAAAAAGAAGTGGAATTGCGACGATTTTGGGTTAAGAAGGAGAGTCCCTTCATTCCGAAAATGTTTCAGCCAAAAAAAGGTATACCGTATACCTCTATACCGGTATATCGTAACACGCGTCCAATTTGGGATACGTATTGTAGGGTTCCCGACTTACTTGTTAAGCCTCCGGCTGAACACGTGCAAGCCAAAATGGAGTCTAGACTCGTGTCAGGCAGCTACATACCGCGCCGGGTGTAGCAAATTGACGCCCAACCTACCAGGCTAACAGGCTTTCCAAGCGAACTACCGTACGTAGCATACCAATCTGTACGGAAAGTTAGGCACCGTTTGGGGTAATTATACATACATACCTGGTATCATCCGTATTAAGGACTCAAACGACCCATAAGTGTATGAAGTTGAAGGGCGTTCTATTCTCGTCAAAACGAGTTTGGTAACTAACGCGATCGTGGCAACAACGTTCGAACATGCCGGCTTGTTTTGAACCATGGCGAATTCGCCAGGCACGTTTTGAACCACGTCGTGTTGCACGGATGCACATTGTTTGAACTTTTAGGGGCTGCCTCGGGGGGGGGGGTTGTCATTTATTTGTCTTTTTCGTGGCGCGTCATGGTCTTGACCACGAGCCGCCATGGCAATTGTCATGCTAATGCCGTGGCAATTGTCATGAACTCCCGCGAAATGCCATCATTGTGCTTCCTGGCAACGCTATGGAGGTGCCATATAGCATTGTTACGGCGTATCATCGTGGTTCACGGCACTTTAGATGGTGGCAGGGACGCGTGCTACGACAGAGAGAGAGAGCACTTTTTGGCATAAATTATTTCTGAGTGGTCGAGCTCCTTAACCCAAATTCGCCGGACTTTTGCCATTATTGTCATTATTGCCAGTATTGTCATTATTGTCATTATTGCCATTATTGTCATTATTGTCATTATTGTCAGTATTGCCATTATTGCCATTATTGTCATTATTGTCATTATTCCTTATTTTGTTGCAATATTGTTCCTTGTTTGCTTCGGCCATGGGATGTTCAACCGGATAGCACTTTCACTTTCCTCCCTTAATGCCCTTAATGATCACTATCTGATTGGGGTGAGATGTAGAGCGCCTCAATAAGTGACCACCCTTAGAAGGCAAAAACATGGTGCACCTCTATCGTAGCATGCGCCCAGGCCATGATATGCCTCATGGCATTGCCACCGATACGGTCCATGGTACTGCCATGGAAAATCCATGGAAAAGCCATGGCACTGGCAAGCACTGCCGTGGCATGGAATTACCATGGTGTATACATGGTGTCGCCATGGGTATTGCCACGACATGCGCATGGCAATGCCACGGCAACTCATGGGGGTGAGGGGACGCATGCTACGATAGAGGTGCACCATATTTTGTCTGAGCTTCTCACTTAAGGAGCGTCATACCTCACCGAAAAACGGATTATGGAGGAAAACAAAAAGTGCTGCCGGATGAGAAATATCCTGACCGAAGTATACTCTGAAACATCATTCGTCACAAAAATGAAAGTCCGACGAATTTGGGTTAAGGAGCCCGATCGTTCAGAAAACGATTAAGCCAAAAAAAAGGTATACCTCCTCTACCGTAGCACGCGTCAGGGTGAGGGTCTGTAGAATGGCATTGCCATGAGCCCCTTTCTAAATCTTCGCTTGGGCCGTACATACATGACATGAGGCAGAGTGTGTACCCTGCACCATATTCAGTATCAACCCTCTCCTGTGTGTCCTATCAAGATATCTACTGTACGAAGGACTTGAAAGGGGAAACTTGACCATCACAACGTGTGGCTGTTACAGCGACGGCCACTGGATGTGCTTGGAGGGTCGATCGACACAAAACGATTGTCCGTGTTACAACGCAAGGAGTCTTACGGCTTGGACGCAACATGTTGATCCTATAATGCCCGGTACGGCTGGGCGGCACTCGCGTTGCTCCTAGACGGTAGTAATAGTTGATGATACCAAATATATCATGTTTTGGTACATATCCCTTCTAACCCTTTTGTCCCTTCTATCCCTTCTATCCCTTCTATCCCTTCAATCCCTTCAACCCCTTCTATCCGTTATTATATCCGTTATACCCCTTAAAAGGGGTCCCAAAGGGGTTACGCGCAGGCAGCGAATCATCCCACGGTATACCATAAAGGGGTATAAGTTAACTTTTGCCTTCTAAGGCAATATTTTGTCACTGAATTTTGTCACTGGAACCGGTTGAGCTTATCACGGGAGTAACTACCGGTTACAATGATTTGTTTGTATGGTAAATGTGTTTTATTAGGACTTGTGCATACAGCGCATACAGCGCATACAACCTTCGAAGGAGTCATGATTTGGATTATGAGACATCGAGCTCCTCATGTCAGGAGCTCAGAAAATAAGCCGCCACCCTTTTAAGGCAGGCATTGATTGCTCTTAAAACAGATATTATATGCTATTATGTTCCGTGCAAAGAGTCGAGCCAAAACACCATACTTAGCTCCCATTTTCTTTAGCAAGCACTCTCTCGCAAGTGCAAGTGCATCATGTTTAAACAACACACGAGATACGTTATTTCATTTGTTGTCCGTGAGGCAAGTCAGGTTGAGAATCTCGCTCACCTCTAAGGTCGCCGTCGGTATCTCGCTCCGGATGTACGACCACTTCATCAGCACTGCATGTAGGTATGTATGTGTCGACCACCACCACGTCGAGGAGGCCAACAGCGGCAAGGGGGAGCGCAGGAGAGCAAAGAGCGTGTTTGTTCAGGGGAAGGCGCGCGCATCCAGCGTATACTTTCTAGCCCTTTTGTGTCTGGCCCTCCACGAACATCACCGCGTCTGCTAAGAGCAGTGTTGGGTTTATATTACCGCATGCCTCGCACGGAAAGGGGATAGGGCCCTTCGCTCGCTCCTACTGAATAAACTACAGTATGAACATTAGCACATCTCGGGCAGGTATATCATCTCGGTTCATCACTTGATGATATATGATACAGCAGATATTTCCCTGATGTGTAGCATTATTGAGCTCGCCATGTTCTCGGGTCGAGGTCGCATGTTTTGCATGGTCCACAGTGGTAGAACAGGTTTCATGAGAGTTGGATCCGGACCACACAGATACTGCGCGACATCTCGAAACGGAAGGCTAGGCTAGAATCTACAGCAGCAGCAGTAGTCGATAATCTGCACGACCCGTAGAAGTAGAACAGGTTTCATGAGAGTTGGACCCGGACGACACAGATACTGCGCAACATCTCGAAACGGAAGGCTAGGCTACGTATATAGTAGTACTGGATTATCTGTACACGAGCAATGAACAATGAACAAGGTAGCGGCATATACGGCACTGTAGAGGAATGCCTCACACACCGACACGTATTATAGAGGCATATGCATAGCTCACCTGCCCGCAGGCCTCTGTTGGGCTGGCTCCCGTAGACGAAAAGGTGTGGGTGGTTCTCTCCGTCCCTGAAGACGCTGCCATCGACTCCGTTGGGAAGCTGCCAAACAATATTAGCGCATTGGTGCCGTGAGCAAAAACATCATAAACATATTCTGTGTTATTCTGTGCCGGGCTATCGCTTTAAGGGAGAGCGGAGGGGGGGAGGGGGTACTCATGCCGTGCACGGTCGTAGTCGTATGGCGATAGATTGTCGCATCCCTACAAAGCCGGGACGGAGCACGTTGGGTTTTCAACGACCAGGCAGACATTGCTTGCACCAAGCGCGAAGCGAAATTGAGGTGTTGGGCGAGTCGCATGAAGGGTGAGCTGCATCCTACTGAGAACCGCTTGTGTGGCGGACTTGCACATGCACTGCTTTGTTTTCTGGTGTGGCTTCCGGAGACAGCAATAGGGGGGGGGGCGCTCATGTCGTGCATGGCCGTAGTTGTGTGACAATTGACCCTCGCATCCCTACAATGCCGGGACAAAGCACGTCGTTGGGTTTTCACCAACCAGGCAGGGGTATCGAAACTACTACAGTATATACTTCGTACGAATTATAAGATATGGTGAGGGAGACGAAGGGTTATATTGTGTGATATTATGCTTCTACTGTTTGCCGCGCTCGAGGGGATGGTTGAGCCCAAAGGCAAGAACGAACCGAGGCGGTGGTGCCGCACAGCACAATGTTCTACTGAACAATATGTTCTACAAGTACATTCTACTGCTCTGTTACAGTATGCTCTACTGTATATACCACACCCGTGTACAGTACTTTCTACTGCAGTACACCTTGCCAAGCCACGTAAAAAAAAGACAGCATACATAGAGTACGCCGTATGCTTTCATACGAGTACGGCAGTGCCGTGGACACGGCGACGGGAACGACAGCACGACGCATGCTACGATAGAGGTGCACCATGTTTTTGCCTTCCAAGGGTGGTCACTTATTGAAGAGCTCTACACCTCACCCCAAAGTGATCATTAAGGGAGGAAAGGAGAAGTGCTATCCGATGAACAGTCCCATGGCCGAAGCAAACAAGGAAAAAATATTGCAACAAAATAATGACAGTCCCCCCGAGTTTGGCTTAAGGAGCTCGATCATTCAGACATTATTTCAGCCAAAAAGTGATATCTCTATCGTAGCACGCGTCGTACGTCTAATTTAAAAGCCCCTGCGCCCATTTTTTTGTCGCATTTTCTCCTCGAGATTTGGCTCCGAGAGCATTGCGACTGATTTCCGTTCACCGAAGAACTCCTTCAGCGAACGTTACCACGGGGAAACGTTCGACATGCCGCTCCCCCCGTAGATAGGCCGTCTGTGTTATACAAAGTTATTGCACTCTATAGGCCACCAGACCGACAATTAATTGAGAAAACGCAACAAGTTGGCAGATTTGTTTACCACTCTGTCTGAAAACTCAGATGATCCTTACCTTTCGGACCTAGTAGTAGTAGTAGTAGTAGTAGTAGTAGTAGTAGTAGTAGTAGTAGTAGTAGTAGCAAAATAGTGGTGCATGCAGGTACACTAGGCAACGATGCCTACTCACCGCACGACCCAGCGGCCTCACAGACTCCGGTCGGATCAGGCTGACGTGGTACAAGCTCGGGCAGAAAATGCCGTCCAGGGTGCTCGCTAGGGACGTCGACAAAGGAGCCTCCACCACATCCTGTGCACGACATCATCATCATCATCATCATCATCATCATTGTTGGCGGGGGGGGGGGGGGGGGGG